>JAOXYD010220218.1:0-19092 GCA_028565735.1 Pinacopodium congolense
ATAAATAATTTTTATTACAAAATAAAATATAGTTAAAATCAAAAGTATTTTTTATTTTTATATTACCAAACAATCTACTCTATGAAACTCTTTTTAAAAAGCTTTTTTTAAATGGCAGTCAAACAATCAACTGTCTTCTTAAAAAAGCTTTACTCAGAAAAGATCTATAGAAAAAAGTTATACTAACAAAAACTCTACTAGTATAAGCCCATCCAAACATGCACTAAGTCTCATTGGAGTGACCCTTTTAAAATCATTCAAGTGTTTGCACATAGAGCTTTATAATTGGAGAATGAAAAAGATGAAACATTCAAGGTGAATGGCACAAAACCTACTTTGGAGGAGTATTTTCAAAAGAAAGGGAAGTGATCTCTTTCCTATCTCTTTTTTTATTATATTGAGAATGGGAAATGATCAAGCTAGCGACCTTAACCTTAGTATGTTGTGTTTATAGATAGTTTCTTCTTATAAATGCTTGTAAGGATTTTATTGTTTTCTTTAGAAGTTTTTATTTTGGAATTCTTGATGTTAGGTAATTTATTAATGGTTCAATATTTAATTGTAGGTTTTAATGGTTTTCCATAGCATTAAGAGTGTGAAAGTAAGATAAAAATAGCATTTAGATGAAGGTAGACAAGTCACGATCATAAGCATTTAGGTGAAGAAGAAACTCATCTCTCTATATTGTCACAATCATGATAGAAGGGACAACACTCCCCAAGTCATGATTTTGACATGTTTTTCATTATAACCCTACCTATTTACTTCTCTTCTTCTTCTTTTCACTTTCTATAACTAGTGCTACCCCCTCACAACCCAAACCCACTAGTTTGATCAATATTTCACCCTAGTCTTGGTTTTTTCTTTAAAATTTCTACCATATCTCCATAATTTCACTAAGATTTCACATCTTAAACACCAAAATCACAGTTTCTACACACTATTTCATGAACTTACCTCCCTATTTGTGTATCTTTATATCTCTTCTCTACTTTATAGGTCTTTAACAACATCATGGCTAAAAGAGTGAAGCAAGTTGTAAATAAATCCCACATAAGAAGCAAAAGCAACGTTTCTGAGCATGAATTAAGTGATTTAGCAGTGGAATTTGAGGCTCTATTCCCCATTTTCACATGATAGGAGTGTATGAATTTCCAAGCCCTTTAAAATAAACCTTTGATCTCTCTTAGATATTTTCATTTTGCATTATTAACTCAATGAGGTTTGAAATATAAGGTTGAAAAGTTAAGCAAAAAAGTGAGTTGGGAAAAGTCTATACATTATGAATTTGTCATATATTGAGAATTAAAAATTTAATTTTTGGTGACTCTTCAATATGACATAAAGAAATTAGATGAATTTTGGTTTAGATTATGAGGACAACCATATAAATTAGATTATGAGGTTATGGGTGAAATATTTGATTTTCCTGAAACTATACTTTATAACTCTCACTTAGATTTTGTTCATCATTAAAAAAACTCATTGGTATAGCTGAATTTGACTCCCACAAAGCACCCAAGACACTCATTCAAAACCAAGAACATTTTTTTATTGTATAAATTCATGTGTCATGCTATTTTTAACAAATATCAAAGCAAAAAATGTTCTATAAAGTACTTGATTATTTTATGGTGTATGGACTCTAAACATAAGGAATTCAAAACATATCATATTTTCCATTCTTCAGTTAGTTCCTTCCATAAGAGAAATAACTACTTAGGAATTGAGTTTTTATTGTTACTGCACTTGTGGAACATTTCAATATCGATGTGACTGGGCTAACCCTTATGGAATGTAAGTTTTTCAATGCTATATACTTGAGATGAGCTAAGATTTTCGAGAACCATGACATGGTGTTTCAAATTCCTAGCTTTAGAATTGCTTTCCAGAAGTTGAAAGGTAATGTGCCATCAACCTTACAACAAGAAGAAAACGAATCATCTAATGAGAGCTACAATGAAGAAAGGGAAAGATGGGAGAGTGTTCTAATTGCATTGGAGGATAGTAATAAGAAGATGGAAAGGCACATGGATGCAACGGAAGCACAATTGTAGTAAGTAGCCTGCCATTAGGAGGCCCAATTAAAGCTTGTGGTGTGCCATCAATGATATTGGACAAAGAAGCTGATGAAATTCTTTGCCATTTGAGGAGTCATATCCTATCCCCACCACCATCTCCATAAACTTTCTTTCTCTTTACCTCTTTTATTTTTGTTGTGCATTACATTATGTTACTTTTTTTGTGTTTTCTTTCTCCACTTTGTAGATAATGTGTTGTTTAAGGAAATGCTTGCATTCTTCATATCATTTTGTTTGTGATTATGTATGTGTTTTTAGGCTTATTTATGGATTATATGTTCATGGTCATTGATTGCACTATATCATATGGTTTGAATGTGTCAATAGCATGGGATTGAAAGAAATGAGCTTGACTTTGAGCATGCTTACTTGAGTTATGAAGAAGCATTCTCTTGCGAAATTCATGGATTGAGTGTCTTTCTATTAAATGTGCAACTTAATTAAAATATTGTATATCTTTTCTTTTTCTCTCTTTTAACACTTGATTTGATGCATTTGTAGTGAATTAGACTTAGTTTGGTGGGTATTACTAGTGACCTTTTGTGAGGGTGAATTAATTAATAAGAAATGACATAGGATAGAAACATAAGTGAAGTTAAGGCATATAAATACATGTTAAATACAACATTCTTATTCTGCTGGCGTTATTAAAAATTAAAGTTAAGAATAGAGCTAATAACCTGTTGTAAGTTGTGATATAGCTGAGAAATTGGGAGACATTCATGGCAAAATATATGTCCTTGGTTTTAAAAGGCTATAATGACACTCTAATTAAGCTCAAAAGAATGAACTTAGTTGAGAAACTAAGGGACATTCATGACGATTATTTGCCTTCGCGTTAAAAGATTAGGTAATCATTTAAAGAAAATGTAAAAACATTATACTTAAAAGAAAACTGAAAACCTATGGATCTTTTTTTGAATGTTATAACACTTTCTTCAGTGGTTGATTAGTGATAAACTACCTTTCACATGATAAATTTAATCAATCCATGCTTACAAATGCCATGGGTGTGAACATAGGTTAATGATATCTCGATTAAGGTGTGCATTCAATTAAAAGACACTCAAGATATGAGTGGAAGGAGTGAATGATTTAGATATTCTTGAATGATCAGTACTCTAGGATAGCTTTCCATTCATGATTTGGTTCTTCTTGAATGATCAATGTTTTAGGACAAGCTAATTCTATAAAATCTTATGCATTTGTCACATTTATACCATTCTTTCATTCTTAACATTGTGTCATCGTTGCATTATTATGGGACTTTTATGTTTATAAGCGCTTTGTGTTTTCATTTTTCTTGGGTACAAGAAAAGATTTAAGTGTAGGGAAGTTGATAGGTTTGCATTAGAATTTGTTTCTTTATATGTTAAGTGTGTTTGTATGTATGTTTAAGGTGATAGTCAGGTGTTTAGGACCTAGAATTATGCTTTTTTTACGTGTTCATAATGTTTATTTGTTTTATGTGATATTTATTGATGTTGGGTAAGAAATCGATCTCAGTTGTGTAGGTACCTAATGGAGTTTCATGTGAAGTTGAAATAAGGAGCAGAGTGGAGGAGATGGAGAAATTGGAAGAAAACAGTAGTTTACGATCATGATAAAAGGTAAGCCTCCCTCTAGGTCATGATCATGATAGAAGGTGATCCTCCCTCTAAGTCACGATTATGACATGCTATAGGCTTTAAAGGATGTAGAGTTAACGTGATATTTATGACTTGGAGAAATTTTTGGATATAAAAAATATGGGAAAACCCTAGGATCCATCATAGAGGAATTAGACAACATTTAAAGGTATAAAAGATCATGTTTTGGAGAGAAAAACAAGAAGAAACTCAAGATTAAAAGTGGAAACATCAAGATAACTTCCTAGATTTTCAAGATCATGGCTTTAAGCTACATCTCATTCTTTTCTCTTCTGTTGTTTCCTTGTGTTTTTTGCCAGATCTGAATAGTTATGTTTTAAATAAGATTATGGATTGTTAAATCTATTTAAGGCTTTATTCTTGAATTGATTTGTTATAACTTTTACTTTGTTGAATTTAATACATTAATGTTGTTGAACCAAGGGTTGGTGTCACCTTTGTTTTGATGACAACAAAGTATTTTTACTAATGCATTTGTAAGCTTTTTGTGCTTGTAAGATAGGTATGATGTAAATAAGCTATAGAGTGTTTGGTGAAGACTTGAAGTGCATATATGTTGAGCCTTGATGGTAAGAGAAGTTATAAGAAGTTTATGAAGTATGTTGGAGATGTGTGAAGACCCAAGTTGATGAGAAAGAAAAGCATTGAAGGTAATCTTGAAGATGGAAGATGAAGTTTAAGAGTAGAATTTGATAGTTTGCTATGATTGAATATTTAAGTAATTCTTCTCTTTGGTCCTATCCTATGTTGAAAGGGCTCAATCATGCATATTGCATTCATAAGTGTTATATGTGTTAGTTGTATGTGGAAATCTCTTAATGGATAAATAAATGCATGTATGATATTGTATGAGTATGTATAATGATTAATTTGGTAAAGGTTTGAATAAATTAATTAATAGATGTGACTAATGATTTGGTAATTTGGTATAAATTAAGAGGTAAGTCATGTATGTTGCGTGAAATTGTAATTTGGATAAAGATTAATTAAATTGGAGTGAATAAATTGATTTGGTTGGGTTAAGTTTGTAAAATTTCTGATATAATAGTTTTGACATTGATTAGTTTATGCTAAAATGCTTTGTATTGGGTTAAGATGAGAATTAGATTATGATTAGTTTGTTTTGGGTCGGGTTGGGCTGGAGTATCCTGACCTTTATGAGGTCGGTCAATCGAATGTTGAATGAAGTGAGATAGGTCGATGGAAGTTATATTGATCGACTAAATGATGTGAATCGGTCGACCGAACTTAATGAAAATATAATGATAACTTAGCAACATTTAGAATTTGCAACAGTAATATTAATTAATGAAAATGAATGTTGGGAAACAGTAATGTAACAGCAATATTGTATTTTTTTTGTATAAATATATGTTATTGGTGTGGTTTTTTATATAAGAAATTCAGTGGAAGGTTTATACAAGTGTCTTGAGTGTTTTTGTTGTGTATTCATTCTTAAATCTTGTGTGAGCTCCTAAATACTTTGGTAAGGCCAAGAGAGTGACATTTTTTTAATAAAGTATTTGTGTGTGGTGTTAGGAAATTAAGAGTGAATTCTTGTAAGGGTTATTCTTGAGCCTTGAAAAAGAATACTATGTTATAAGGTTATTCCTTAGCTTTGAAAAGAGAGTGTGGTGAAGTTATCCTTTAACTATAGAAAAGGAATAGTGAAAGGTTATCCTTGAGCCTTAGAAAAGAATTGTTTTACTAAAGTTTCATTTGTTTTTATTACAATAGTATAAAAATCTCAACAATGGTGTTAGGGACTAGATGTAAGAGCAAATGGATAGCTCTGAACTAGAATCAATCGTCAAGTGTCCTTCTTCCCTCTCTCTTTACTTTTATGTACTTATTTTTATTGTCAATATTATTATTATTATTTAATTAAATAAATTATAATTTTTGCTTTGCTTCCACATTTAATTAAATTGGTGAAAGACTTAAGGTGTTTATTTTAGAAGAAAATTTTATCACCTAATTCACCCTCTCTTAAGTGTCATATAAAGCTAACAATTAGTATCAGAGCCTAAGTCTCACATTATTTTAATTCTAATGAATTAACGAGTAATGATTATGGCACTTAGTTTAGAAGTATCCCCCTTGTTTAATGGAAATAATTTTAATGGTTGGAGAATTAGAATGAAAAATTATTTTTAAACTTAGGAGAAAATTATTGGAAAATAATAAAAAAATGTTCCTTACATCCCTTCTAAGACTATAACTGAAAATGTAACACTTAAAGATGTATTATAATGGGATATTGTTGAGAAAGGTATTATTTCTTTTAATTATAAAGTTTTAAATGTTCTATATTATGCTTCGAGTGTGGAGGTATTTGAAAAAATTGATAGCGTGAAAGTGCTTAAGAAGTATAGCGCATAATAGAAGAAATCTATTAAGATGAAGGAGAGGAAATCGAACACAAAGAGGTAGCCTTTATGCTTTTTGGATAATGAGGTATATACTTCTATAACTCCTTGTAATGATGAACCTTCTCGTTCTAAATGCCATGATAATGATTATGCATATGATGTAGAATATACTTATAAAGAAATATCAAAATATATAGAAGAATTAACTAGGAGGAAAAAGAAATTGCAGGATAGGTATGTAGAAACCTCAAAGTTGCTTGATGATTATAAATTAGACAATGAAAAGCTTATAAAAGAAGTTGAATTAAAGAATGATGTTGAATGTGAGATAAAAAAAATTAGTAGAAGAAAATAGTTTGTTGAAGAAACAATTGGAATTAAAATATGATGTTACTCATGATGATTTGGTAAAAGAAAATGCATCTCTTAGATTAGAAATAGATTTCCTTAAGAATTCTCTTGCTAAATTTACGAAAGGGAATGAAAAATTAGAAAACATGTTTAATGGTTAAAAGGTTGTAAATGATAGACATAGTTTAGGTTATTTTAGTGATAATGGACATTCCTCCAGTATGACTAAATTTATTAAAGGAAAGAATTTAGAAGAAGAAGAACCTAAGCCATCCATTAAAAAAAATTTTAGGCCTTTATCATCTAGATCTCATCATAAGAATCATCATGTATTTTTTTTATACATAAGGATCGTCATATAGAAAAAAATGTGCCTGTGCCTAAAAATAGATATAACTTCTTTGTTAATGCCCATTATAAAAATAATGCATACAGGCCTTCTACTTCATATGCTCTTCAGCATATGAATACTTCTAGGAATTTTTATCATACTCATCATATGCCAATCATGCATATTCTAGACAAAATTTTTATCAAAGAAAAATGCTTACATCTAGAAATACATATATAAACAATATGAAACCTCATTTTCATTCATATGATACATTTGGATGTTTCAATGGATCTTGACCAAGGTATGATGGAAATGCATGTAAATCACATACACCTTTGACTTGTCATTATTGTGGTCTCTTTGGACATGTTCAACAATTTTGTAATGACTATTTAAATATTTTGTCAAATGATAGGTATGAAACTAACCATCAAGGACCCAAGATGATATGGGTACCAAAGATTCATTAAATTTGTTTTGTATGTTTTAAAGGTTATCTTAAAGAACATAAAAGAAAAAGAAAAATTACCAATGGAGTTGAACCAAGGAAGTAAAGAATTTAAGTTGTAGAAAATTAATGATAAATTTAAAAGGGAGGTATGTCTTGAACTTAAAATGCATATGTCTTTATTTTAAATGTATTTTGATAATTTGAATGCTTTTTGGTTATATTATTGATCAAATAATTGTTTGTATGAAAATAAAATTTGGTTGAGTTTTTAATTCTAAATTGCTTTTTCCAAACCAAGCATGTAAGTTAGGTCGATCAAACTTAGCACATCGATCGACCTAAAGTAGATCGGTCAACCAATATTGGTAAATAGGACAACCGATGCCTTAATAAGTCAGGCATTATTTTTTAAGAGTTCTCGATACTTTGCTCTTTTATTTATTTTCTGTTGCCACTCACCTCCTTCTTTCAAATTTTGAGTGTTTCAACCCTTCTGTCCTTTCAATCTTGTTTTAAATGTTGTTTGCATGTCTTGAAAAAGTTAAGGTTACCTTAGATTGGTTTTCGTATTTTATAATTGGTGTGATTAATTAAATTATTGTAATTCTTCACAAACTCTTTCATTAAAAATTATGATTAGGAATGTATGAATATGATTTTGAAGTTTCTTAGTTTCATTGGGCATGTTCTAATTAGTTGAAGAGTTTTTTAAATAATTCTCTTGCGTTATTAATTTTTGCATGTTTAAGTGAATTGAAACTTATGACTTGATAAATGATTTATATAAGTGCTTAGATGCTTTATAGATTGCATGTATTGTTTTGCATTTGTAAGCATGTAAAAGCATAAGCATATTTTCATTATTCATGATTTTTGAATTTGTAATCCTGCTCAAGTATTAAAAAAACTTACACCAACATATTTTTCAAAGGAATTGGTTTCATTGAGGGGGAGCTTAGAAGTTTTATAAAAGATGGAGGATTTCCTTCTTTTAAAAAATTATTTATGAAAAAAAATTGTTAAAAAACTATAACGCATTGATTTATAAAAAGGGTTAAAAGTTTCATAATGCATTAAAATCTTTAAAAATAGACATTATGTAGCGTATTCTTCAAACTTCACGAAATTTTAAGCCTTCAAAATTCTTAAAGATGTATGATGCTTTTAGTGGTTGAAAATATTGGAACATTATGCATACATTTAGGGGGAGCATGGCATTTTATTTAAGTTGGAAATTTGTTTTTCCAAATTTAAATGTTGAGTTTTTTATATTAATTTTCAAAGATGGGGGAGTAGTAGTTATCTCTAATCTTGTTATGAAAGCAGAGTTTTGTATGATACTTTTGAAGTTAACATGTATTTTTCTTGCTTCTCCCTTTCATATGAGTGTTTTAAATGATAATACCTAAATGTTGTAGCCATATAATGATTATGGCTTTAACGTCTTATGAGTCTATTCATATATTTTATTTATTGCAATGAAATTTTGAATTATCAAAAATTTAGGTTACATGAATTTAGGTATAACCTTAAATTTTGAAAATTTGAAATTTATGAACTTTACAATTGTTGTGTGATTTTAATAGGGAGAGCTAGTCAAATTTTAGACTTTTGATGATTTTGTAATAGATGATGAAACAAACTTTTATGATAAGTATGAAGTAACTTAATTAGTTTCTTCAAATTGCTTGCATCTTGTATATGAAATGACTTTTGATTAATTCTTTGTTCTTGGTTATGTATAAAGTGGGAGTATCGCTCTTAACAATGATAAGTGATATTTGATATTGCCACTTGATGATGATGCCTTGTGATTGTTTTAAACATTATTAACAATTGATTTTATAATACCTGTCTTTTTGTAATTGATTTGTATCAATTATAGGTTTTCATTGTTTTTTTATTACAATTGGTATCAACAAGTTAGTTTACCAAATTGGTAGTTAATGGTGTCATTAAAAAGTGGTATCTTATTTCAAAAAAATGGTTTGTGTTGAGAATGAGTTCAATATTTGGTATCAAGTTTTGCTTTCTAGATTTGACATCATATTTTAACAATTAGTATAGACATGTCTCACTTTTTGGAATCAAGTATGTGTTTTTTAGTAATTAATCGCTTTTTAACAACAATTAGTATCATGTTTTATGGCAATATGTTTGACACTTTTTGAAATAAAATGTGGTTTGTTCTATTAAGGGGGAGCATTTGTGACAGAAAATGTCTTTCGAAAGTTAAGTTACGATGTGTTTGGCATGCTTTTGAAACTTGATTTGAAATCTTTGTTTCGAAAATATGTGTATCCCGTGTGTTTGTTTTGAGCTTATATTTTTGTTTTGGAAAAGATATTATAAATGTGACTTGTTTTGTATTAGTATTTAAAGTTTATACTTTTTTGTAATTGAATGTACATCTTTTTTATGATTATAAAAAGGGGGAGAATGAAAGATGTGATATCAATATATTTACGTATGATATTTGCATATATGTGTGGATTGGTGGCCACATGTTTGATTGTGTATGTGTCTAATATCACATGGTTCTGTCATTATCAAAAAATGAGAGATTGTTAAACCAAGGGTTAGTTCCACCATTGTTTTGATAATGACATGGTATTTTTATTAATGTGTTTGTAGAGCTTTTTGTGCTTATGAGACAGGTTTGATGCAAACAAGCTATAGAGTGTTTAGTGAAAACTTGAAGGGCACATATGTTGAGCCTTGATGGTAAGAGAAGTTTATGAAGTATGTTGGAGATGTATGAAGACCCAAGTTAATGAGAAAGAAAAGCATTGACGTTAATTTTGAAGATAGAAGATCGAGTTCAAGAGTAGAATTTGATAGGTTGCTATAATTGAATATTTATGTAAGTCTTCTCTTTGGTCCCACCATATGTTGAAAGAGCTCAATCATGCATATTGCATTCATGTTTAGTATTTACATGTAGGATGCATAATCAAGAGGTGTTATATGTGATTGTTATATATGGAAATCCTCTTTATGGATATATGAATGCATGTATGGTATTACATTAGTATGTATGATGATTAAGTTGGTAAGGGTTTGAATAAATTAATAAATCGATGGGACTAATGATTTGGTAATTTGATTAATTTTGTATGATTTAAGAGGTAAGTCATGTATGTTACGTTAAATTGTAATTTGCATAAAGATTAATTGAATTCGGGTGTATAAATTAATTTGGTTGTGTTAAGTTTGTAAAATTATTATATGATAATTTTGGCATCGATTAATTTATGTTAAAATTTATTGAAATGGGTTAAGATGAAAATTGGATTATATTTGGTCTATTTTGGGTCAAGTTAGGTTGGAGTATCTTGACTTCTGTTAGGTCGATCGACCGAATGTTGAATGATGTGAGATAGGTCGACTGAATGTTAGACAAAGGTATATCAGTCGACTAAATGATGTGAATCGGTCAACCAAACTTGATGAAAATGCAACGGTAAGTTAGCAACATTCAGATTTTCAATGGTAATATTAATTAATGAAAATGAACATTGGGCAATGGTAATGTAATGGGAATATTGTATTTTTTGGGTATAAATATATGTTATTGGTATGGTTTTCTATATAAGAAATATGATGGAATTTTTATACAAGTGTTTGAGTGTTTTTGTTGTACATTCATTCTTAAATCTTAGGTGAGCCCTTAAACACTTTGTTAAGGTCAAGAAAGTGACATTTTTTTGGTAAAGTATTTGTGTTTGGGGTTGGGAAATTAAGAGTGAATTCTTGTGAGGGTCATTCTTAAGCCTTGAAAAAGAAGAATGCGTTATGAAGTTATTACTTGGCATTGAAATTTGAGTGTGATGAGGTTATCCTTTAGCTTTAGAAAATGGAGAGTAAAAAGTTATTCTTGAGTCTTGGAAAATGATTGCAATAGTGCAAAAAAATCAATAGTGGTAATAAGGACTATATGTAAAAGCAAGTGGATAGCTCTGAAACGGAATAAATCATGAAGTGTCCCTCTTCCCTTTCTCTTTACTTTTATGCACTTATTTTTATTGTCAATTTTATTGTTATTATTTAAGGTGTTTATTTTAGAAGAAAATTTTATCATCTAATTCATCTCCTCTTAGGTGCCATATAGGGCTAACAAATGCTTTGTGATATTTGTCATGCTTATACTTGATTTGAATTGAGAGATTAAATGAATATATTTATATTAAGTTGCATAACAAGAATTACTACCTTAACAGACTAATAACTATCATGTTAACAAGAAATTAATGAGAGATCTTAATTGGTTGTTAATTATCTTTAGGATTGCTTCAAATCCAATTGAGTAGTTATAAGTGAATTTAAGAGATTGAGAGAATGCAACACAACTTTTAACTATTTCAATTAGGGTCACCTGATTAAATCTCGAGAGAGGGTAATCAAAGGATCAAGTATAATTAAATTAACAAGGTGAAAGAAGGATAAAATAAGGATAAAATAACCCCTAAGTTTTTATCTTTTAGCAACTTTAAATTCAATGATGTCTTTTACTTGTTCATTCATCAAGTTCTATTAGTTTACTCAACTTTTCCATTAGTTCAATCTTTTATTACCTTAGACAGAGAGTAATTCAAATATTTAGGTGACTGTATTAAATTCTCGTGGAAAAGATATCAGTTGTAATACAATATATAACATGTATAATTGCAATATAGTATAAACAAGTAAACATCGTGTGTTCAAGTTATAATTGTTAAGGATTGTCTGTGCTAAGAGAATGTTATCACCAATTCTATTACCTTTGATGAATGTTGCTTAATTTTGGATAATTATAGAGGGTAAACCTACTTTAAACCTATCTATAAATGGAGGGTAAAACTACTTTAAGCGTATCTATAAGAATTTTATAAATGAACTTGAAAATCATATTGCAACAAGAAATTGATTTATAGTTGGTGACTTTCATGAGGTTTGGACACTTGTGAATAAGGGTTATGAAGTTGAATTTGATCTACTTTAAAATATTTCCTTGCTCTTGTGATGTCAATTTCTATTATGAGATAGGTTTTCCTAAAGAAAAAGCGTTAAAACGATTAGGTCCAGGAGTTTTGTTAGGTTTGAATATATTGAATGCTTTTTGAATTTCAAAAGTTATGCAAGGAAATGTGAGGGAGTCGAGAGCTTCTTTTACAATATATTACTTAAAAAGGAGTTTAGAATCTAGAGATTAAGTAGATGGGTTCTATCGCTTCTTAAGGTATGTTAGAAAAGTTTTATAAACTAATCTTAGATACCTTTGAGGGAAGTGATGAAATGGTTGTTAACATCCATAACTTAATCGATATTGTTATGGTTCCTATTGGATATAATGGAGTTGTAAAAGAACTTGGTGCTTCCATCTCCTTCTTTTAATTAAGAAATCTTATATGATTATTTAAAGAGAGATTCCTAATCTTCAAAGTCATTGAAGAAGAGATAAGTGAGTTCATGTTCCTTAGTAAGCAGATTTTTATCATTAAGGCTGTTGATTAATTGGGCTTGAATATTATCAAGACCTATCTTAGTTTAGGCAACCTTGATATTGATGTCTCCAATTTCATCTTTGTTAATAGTCTTGTGGTCTTTTTTTACTTATTTGATTTTTTTTTTTTTGCTATCGAAACATAAGAGTGCTTATAATATGGATTGACTAGGCCTTTAAAACCACTCAAAGGAAATTCTAATTTCTTGCAAGAAAATTGAAAAATCTAAATGGGGATCATCTCTTCTTAACAAAGACAAGAATATGAAGTTTAATAAGGAGTGGTATGAGATTGAATAGTTTTTAATAATGGTAAAGGATGTAGAAAAGGAGGCTAACTAAGTCAGATTGATAAAAGCCTAGTCAAGCTTTTTAGTTATATAGTGATGACAATGTTATCTGTTTGTCCAAGTAAAAAGGGATCCAATAAATTTAAGATCATATAAGGAGAATTTTCCTAAGCACTCACTGAAATCTAACATACTAATTTTAGAAGGATTATTGAGGTTGTTAGTTTCACTGAGGTTTAGAATGGTGTTGAAGTCACCCGCTATCATCTAGAGACTTCTATTGACTGAGGCATTAAGCTTATGTATGGCTTCCCAAAGATGCTTTCTATGGTTTATGTTATTTGAGCCATATATACAAGTGACAAAAAATGTTGTGGCATAGGTTAGAGAGAAGACTTTTAAATGAACCATTTTATTGAAATACTTCAAAGGAGTATAAGAGATCTTCAAAAGGCTCTAAAAGATACAAATTATAATGTTATTGCTAGAATGAAGGTTGTTGAATCAACTCTAAAGGTTAAAGATGGAGTTGCTGACTTTATTTAACAAAAGAGGAGACTTGACCCTTCTCTTAATGAGACAAATAAAAGAGGGATGAGATATTTTCATATAGCTTTTGATCCCTAGCTACTTTTTATTGCAATTTAGTCCTTTAACATTCTAAAAAACAAAAGGCATACCTATATAAGAGATGGTTTATGTGCTCTAACCCCTGGACATTTTCCTAGACCTAATTCTACCTATAACTAAAATTCTAATTCTACATTTTTGGGTTTTAAGGTGCTAGTGTTTTCTATTATTGTCATATCTATAAAAAAAATTATTGGCAATTCATTTGGAATTAGGTTTTAGAGATCATCAAGGCTTATAGTGACTTGTTCGTCAGTATGTTTGTGGTTTCCATTTAAGACTTACTACTGAGCAAGCTCCTCTGGTTATTTTTGTTGTTTTTCTTCCTGACGGGGTAGGAGTATAAGGTTGCTAATATACTATGCTTATGGTTGCAAGGCTACTTCAAGATATTGTTGTAATTGATTAGGAGAATCTTTAGCATTTGTAATGTTAATAAGATCCTCATAATATCTCATAATGAATTTTCTCCCTCTTTTAGGTTGCCAATTTATTTTGGTTGATTGATTAATGGTTCTTTACTCATATGAAATTTTCATCTACTTCTATTCCATCTCCCCTCAGTCATTATAAATAGCTACATTACAAGATTTTGACCATTCCTCTTTGAGCCCAAGTTTAATATAAAATCGAATGTAGTTAACATGAGATATTTTTACTATTATGAGTTTATAAGGAGGGGTTCATCCACTAAGCTAGCAATGTAGTTCAGCCCCTCTATCATTTAGGACTCAAGGGTATCTAAAGAAATTTTTCCTAAATCAAAGATTTTGTGATTTCCTTATTATCTTAAATTCCTAAGCTCCATTTCTTAATGAACACTAATTTATCTTAAATGTAACAAGGCCTCTATTCCAGTACTGTATTCATACCTTCTAACTTTGAAAAATTAAAAAAATAAAGAGTTCTTTTCAATTACTAAGACCTCTTGTAGACCATGGTTTTTCCATGCTTGATGAATTGAACTATACAAAATTGGGTATGCTGGTCGCTTATTGATAAAAAAAACCTTATAAGGAAGAGTTTCAGCTTATCTAAGTTATTAGTAGTTGGTTTAGTTCAATTTAATAAAATTAATTATCAAATTAAGGAATTCAAGAACACTTTATTAAAACAATTTCAAAACAAACTAATCGACAAGTATAAAGATCAACAAGTAATATAATGGAGTATTTTAGACTCAAATTATCATCCCATTGGGAAGAAAATATGCAAGTACTAAGACACTTGGATCTTAACTATTTATAGAGCCCAAATTGATTGAATTAATGAACTAACTTTACCAAGTTAAATTAAAAACTTCAAGTTATGTAAGAAAATTTAAGATGAGTTTAAGGATTACTTACATGGATTAAATGGCTAAGCCTTTGGTTTTCAAATATCTAAATCGATTAATTAAGGATTGATAGGCATGCCTAGGGTAGCTTCACTAATTCAAGATAAGATTATGGTCAAGTTAATGTCTTTTCTTTAACTTTCCTATCCTATGGTTTAGTCTACCTATAGATATAGGAAATATGCTTAAAGTTCAAGAAGCTTAACCTAAAAATTCCTATTTTCAAATTAAAACCCTCAAGATTAATTAAACAATAGCCATGTATTGATTTAAATCATGTTACTTATTGATTTGTTCAATCATTAAGGAAGTTAGTCACATGTCCTTAAACATCTTTTATCTTTATCTTATAGCACGTTTAGTTTAGCTTTCCGTTTTCATTTTCTATTTTTGTTTTTATGTGTTTTCATTGATTTTTGTATTTTTATATTTTTACGTTAATTTTTAGTTTTTGTACTATATTAGTGTGTTGTCTTTTTAGTTTTTGGCTGTTTTCTTCAATTTTTGTGTTTAGAAAAACAAGAATCCAAAACCGAAAACAAAATCTCAACCAAACATCCCCTTAAGTAATCAAGTTAAGATAACCTTTAATCATTCAAAATAAGAAAAGGTATCCTTCAATCATGTACAATCCGGCATTCATCACATATTCATATCATTTTATAACCATTCCTTAGACAAATATTAACTCAGCCACTTATTTGATTCAAAGAACAAACCATACTCATCATATCATTGAATATATAGAATAAAGAATATAGTTTAATGTAAAAGTAGGTTAAGCAAGCACCAAATCTTGCTACAAACACATTTACAAATCTGAATCATGTGTTCAAACTATTAAAACCCTTAAATAAAAGTTTACAAAACATAAAAACAAAGAAGAAGATCACAAGAAAAAAGCCCTCAACTTTGAGAGAATATGAATTTTTTCTTTAAACACGTGTTTTCTATTTCTTTTATTTTTGAAATTGGCTTTAAATGATTACTATATATGTTTGTTGCAAGATTGCAGCTAATTTCATAAGTTTTAGCCAATGGGAGGAGGAGATCCAACTGAAAAAGTCATGACAAGTACTTAAATAACATTTGAAAGTGACTTAAATGGTGTCGTTGTACTACCCACGTTTATCTCGCCTCAAAGCCTTAAATGATGGATCTTTGTACATATACAACACTTGCCTTATACCACCATTTGAATCTTAATTTCAAATTTCTCCAAATTTTCCCTTTAAACCATAATATAAACCTATCTAAAGATAATTCACACAATTTATCTTCAATTTAGGAGCAATTTGCCTTAAATCATAATTAAAAACACATGAAAACACCCTAACTAAGAACCTAATGATCTTCCCTTTGTTGTGAAATATTTCAAAGGTTGTACAAACAAACCGCCATCAATTTTCCATGGAGGATGGTAACTTAGGGTTATCACTATTTTGTGAAGGAGCCTTTGATGGTGTTAGAGATGAGTAACTTTCAAGTGGGTTATCGCTATTTTGTGAAGGAGCCTTTGATGGTGTCAGAGATGAGTAACTTTCAAGTTTTTGGTTAAGGTTAAGGAGCTGGATCTAAAGTTTGTGGATGATTAGGGTTTGGGTTAGGTTTTTGTAAAATGATCAAAAAGGGCGGCCAAGATTGTATGGAGTTATGGGTGGTTTTATATGGGAGAGAGTGCTACTAGTCTCGTAGCATGGAGATTTAGTTTAGTTTATAGATTTTGTGTTCAAAATTAAGGTAATGGGGGCTAAGATTCAAAGGACTCCATCTATATAGTAGTTAATCTTTCTCTATTATTCTCTATTTTCCTTCCTCATTTTATTTCTTATTTTTAAAAAATAAAAATATTTCAACATAGTATTAGAGTTATGTTTGTATTTTTATAACAACAATAATTTCTATTACGATCATAATATTTTAAAACTAAAATATCAACAGCCTTACAAGTTGATTTCCTTATCATATAATCAATATCTATGCAAGTTAAAGCTATTTTCCATGCTAGGGAATCACATATGATGTTGTGCCACCAATTAATCATTCAACTATTTTCCTTTTACAAATAAGATGATCAATATACTTTGATTTTTATAGATAAGATAATCACCACACTTTGATTCGCACTTATTTTGAGGATGGATGTTAAGAATATACTATGACATTTATTTTGATCACATCCTTTAGTAAATTACGATTTCTCTAAAACATTAATTTGTGTACAATACTTCTTCTTCTTCTTCTTTTGTATAAATTTTACCTAATTTAGTGTGAAACTTTATTTATACATCAAATCTCTCTCTTTTTTTAATAGAGAATGCAGCCAAGTTTGATAAGGAATATTTAAGTGTTACATCATATTTATGGACTAGGCCTTTAACGTCAAACTTCATAAATCTCTGAGCTCATTTAATCATTTAATTTTATTTTCATTTGTTATTTTATTTTAATATAATATTAAAATGTTGTTTGTTTTTTCATAGCTACAACTAAGTGTGTTATACTATTTTAAAACCACCATGTTAAAAGAAAAACTCAAAATACTCATCTTCCATTTAATAACCTTATAAGTTGAACCTATTTACCATATTAGTGACATACATGATAGTGCTATACAATCAATTTATATGTCTGTTATTCTCCTTTTACAAATAAGATAATGACTATGATTTAATTTTTATAAAGAAAGATGATCACTATACTACAATTTTTAGAAACAAGGTGATAACTATGATCCATACTCATCTTAAGGGTGCTCATAGGAGTTACAAATCCACCCAAGATAGAATTAAAGTTGAAATGTCGTGTCTCTTGAATTTTAAATTGAAAAGTTGTGTCTCTTAATTTATGTGTACAAGTTTTGTAAATTTAGTGAAAAAAGATAATGTTTCAAGAATAAAGTGAGATCGGAAGAAGAATTCTAACTTGAAATAAATTATTTAGCCAATGAAATTTTGGAAGTAGTTCGTAAGTGATTATTTCTCTATATATATGAGGCATACTAAAGACAATCTTACAATTTAAGTGATTATTAAATTTTTGTAAAATTAGTATTAGATTCAATTTTATATGCATCTAAACAACAGATAAAATTATGCTTTTTGTTTTATTTTTGAAGATATATTTATCTTTTATTATTTAATCTATTAAATTTTTAAATAAGTTTCAAATAAATGTTTTTCTTTATTTTCTGTTTTCTCTAAATCTAAAACTTCAATTGATTCTAGATAGATATACCAATTATCTATTAGCTATTATTCAAACACAGTTTTAGAAAGTTAAGATTGAGAAAACTAAGAAAAAAGGATTGGAAAATATTTACACTATCCTTTGATCATCACAGAAGAAGATCTTTTTGTAGATTTTCTTGTTGTTTTTCTATTGGGATTCTTTGTCTTTTAGTCTTATTTCTAGTCGTGCTTGGTAATTAATTATTTATTTAGCTTTGCGATCAATTAAGTGTTAATTAAAACCAAGAATACTAGATATAGAAGAAGACATTAGAATCTGCCTCTATATACCACAGATGGATTTTTATCATTGCTTGGCATCATGTTATGTCTACGTATTATTTTGTATTGGACTTATAGGAGTGGTGGCCACATTCTTTTTTTAAGTTTGATTCTTTTTTTGTGTGTTTTTCTATCATTTATATGTTACTACTAAGAGAAGAGAAAAGCAGAAAAAATGGAAACACAGATCTATTGCTTATGCCAATGAGAGTGATGATGGCTAAATTTGGACCAACGAGATCAAAGAAGGGTAGTATAGATGGTGGAGGTAGAGAAAAGGAATATGGAGAGGAAAAAACGTGAAGGAGAGTTGGAGGTTGAATGCACGCTCCCACCAAGGCCTCCATGGCTTGGAGCAGGTGCAGGCAACAACAAAAAAAAGACATGCGCACTCCTCTCCTTCTTTTTATTTAAAAAATATATAATAAATTAATAAAAATGAAATAAAATTGAGATTTAGAGATCTAATAATATAAATAGAAATAATTTTAGAATTATTAAAAAATTAGAAATAAATTTTTTAATTAAATTAAACTAATTTGTTTTGTTCAATAAAAAATTTAAAATAAGTTTTCCAATTTCAATAAACTAGCTTCTATAGTTG
>JAOXYD010220227.1:0-19092 GCA_028565735.1 Pinacopodium congolense
TCAAAAAATACTACAAATTTAACCCCTAACAAATTCCTCACTAAACCTAGTGGAGTTAAGGAGATTGAGCAAACATTGAATTAAGCACTAATAATGCTTTTTTTTTCTTCTAATACTCATGGTCATTGATCAGTAACTAAGTCATAAATGCAGTGCTTGAATTCTTTAATACAGGTAAGCTCCTTAAAATAATAAAAAAACTGCCATTTATATAATTCCTAAAACTTGTATACCTATTCACTAAAAAAGTACATTCCTATTTCTTATCATAGCAGACTTTAAAAAATATTTTTTAAAATTCTGACCTCTACGTTGAAGCAAGTTTTTAATTCCATTATTAATTGCACTTAAGATACTTTATAAAAGGTATAAGTATTGGAGATAAGATCCTATTACCTCATGAATTATTTTAGTCCTATCACAAACTTAACTCAGTCAAAAACTAAGAACTCAAAATGAATATTCATAAGACATGTGACTCAGTAAATTGGAGCTTCATTGCAGACATTATGGAGATGTTTGGCTTTCCTGCATAATTTAGGTTCTAGATTATGTAGTGTTTAACCACCATCTCCTTTAGCATTTTGATAAGTGGTGAATCTACTTATATCTTCCAAAGGGGAAAAAAAAGGTTGAGGTAGGGAGATCCCTTCTCAACCTATATTTTAGATTTATATATAGAGGCCTTATTAAGGTTATTAAGTCATAAAATTAACTATAACCTTAAATTCCATTTCTATAGTAAATTTAAGGAGTTAAACATACATCATCTAGCTTTTACACATTTTACTATTAGCTATTATAAAATCACAAGCAACCAAAATTGCAAATTAGACTGCATTGCAGATTAAAGATTTTGCCCGTTACTTATCTGGAGTTTTTCTATAATTTCTTAGAAACTATCATATAAGGTTAGAAGAGATCTATAGGAGAATTCAAAGCCAATGCAATAAAAGCCTATCCTTTATAGGGAGAACAAAAATAATAATCTCATTCCACAATACTTTACATGGAAATTGGACCTTTCATTTGATCCTTCCTAAGAAATTGATAAAAGATATAAAGAAAATGTTGAGAAATTTCCCATGGAATGATGATGCAGCAAAGAAAGGCAATGCTAAGGTGAAATGGTAGAAAGTAATTTCCATTTCTACTATAATTGGTTGAGCTTAACGAAGAAAATCTAAAAAATGTTAATAGACAAGCAAGCTCTGTGGGTAAGATGGATTCACTCTAATTATCTTATAGTATACAACTTTTAGGAAGTTAAGTAGAAAAAAGACACTTCTTAGTCTTTACAATAGACATTGAGGATGAGAAGTTGTTTAGGTACAACATTCACTTGTATAGTAGCAAATGGGAAAATCACCTAAATTTTTTATGATAATTTATCAAACATAGATCCTCTGTCTCTCATTCAAGAAGCTTTTAACCTTAGACATCATTTTGTATTTCATTCAAGAAGCTCTGAGCCTTAGGATTGTAAGATTTGATTAGAATTGTTATGATAGAGGCTTTGATAAACTCTAATATACTTGATTATTCTCCTGATCAAGATATAAAATAAAAGTTACTGTGGTTAAGATACTCATCAAGTATATTTAATAATAACTCTTGCCAAATACTTTTCAATACCAATCTCCCTGGAGTATCATGGCATAACTTAGTATAGGTCAAACATAATCTCTCCAATGTATCCTTCATCTTATGGCTTTCAATTAAGGATAGGATGAAAAAATTGGATTGAGTAAAAAATAGGAATATTAATGATAAGATATGCAAGTTATTTAAAATTAAAGTTAAGAAGTGTAGTTATACAAGCCAACTCTAAAGCAACTTCTACGTATTATGCAATCATCACTACCATATGTAATGATGGTTTAACATATTCAACTAGGCTACTCTCCCATGCAAGCTTTTAAAATCTATTTATACTACCTTCAAGGTAGGACTTGACTGATATATATATATATATATATATATACTATATTAAAGGGAAGGGATAAAAAAAATTTCAAAGATTGCAAAAGGGATGCTCTAACTCTTATTTAAGACACTTTGCTATGGATTAGGGAAATGTTTATGGTCAAGTTAGAAGACCTTAGTTTGTCTCAAAATATCTAAACAACCTAGAACTATAGATAGCCACTATTCTTTTGCAAATACATTTCATACACCATAGATAGCTTTAATTAGGCCTTAGTTATGTCTGCTAATTCTATGTGTTGTAATTCATTATAATGGTGATTATCTAGTTGCAATTTGGAATATGGTTGTACCTTGTTTTGAAACCCTTTGAAACTTCTCTATTTAATTTAATTTATTTCAACTTTCAAAAAAATATTTAAAAATTTTACTAGATCTTTATTTAAAATATTAGTAAAAATGGAAATATCTATGAAAAGACATCAAATAATCAAGAGAAGAATAAATGGATGTGATATGGAAAAGCTAAATACACTAGTTTATGAATTTAAGCATAATAAAAGCTTTGTTAGATGGAATTCATTGATTCTTTTAATTCAATGAATGTTATCAACTAAAGAAGTTGAAATATGCATTTTCATAAAATATGGAATTTTATGCACTTAAGTATGAGTCTTTATACCTCTAATTTGTTTCAGCAACTTGACGTATTTAGATTCCAAATCAGAGAAAAATGATATAGTCAATAAATTAAATTTGAGAGTTAATTATAGTTTATATTGAAACTAAGGTGAAAAAAATAATAATGAATTGGATTCTCATTTTTCTTATAAACTTTCACTTAATTCCTTTAAAATGTTAGTGCTTTCATAGAAACACCATAAATTGATTAATCTATAATCGAGTGATAGTTTTAGGAAGGTATAGAATTGCAATGAAATATAAGATATTTTTGTATTACATTCTAATTATTATAACAAATAGCATTTAAAGTCTTTTGAACATTTTTAGACATATGAATATGGGCAATAAGTTAGAATACAATTAAGACTCCAGATTATTCATTTTTCCTTTAATAAAAATGCATAGATAAAAATTTAAATCAATAGAAATATTTTACTCCTTGTAATTTTAAATAAAAAATATTTTTTTATGAGTTATATCTGAAATGAAACTATTAAGAACAAAAGTGCCATTTCCTTTCTCTTTAGTAGAAAAAATAGCGATCTTGTACTCCTTTAAACACATCCAAAATTAAGAGAACAATATTATTTTCTCTCTAGATTTCTTTTTACTTCTCTCTATTTTTTCTCTAGATATTTTTTATGTTCTTATTTGCTAGCTCCTAGTTTTATTGGTTTCTTGGTAGCTCCTCTTCATCACTGAGGTGCTGGATACCTCTTTATCGGCTCGCCTTGATGTTTAGAAGCTAACCAATTCTAACCAACCATAAACCCTATGTCTTTCTTAATAGTTTTAGCCTTCTTCCTTTCCATTTTTAGTCAGTTTCTCTAAGCTCTCTTCACCCTAGTATAGCTCCTCTCTTCTGCTCTTTACTCATCCTTTTTTTTATGTTCTCTATAGTGCTTTTTGTTGTTTTTAAAGTTGGTCCTTCCTTCAGCTTCTTCACTTCCCATTTTTTTCTAGATTTAAAACTTTAACTCTTTTCCTAATAACTTGGTTTCTCCTTTTTTTTTTTCCCCATTCCTACCTAATGTCAGACTTACCTAAAATTCAAGATATGGATTTTCTCCCTCTAGTATGTTTAAATAAAATAAGGGTGAACCATTCTTCTGAAGTTAACTCCACAGAGAGTCATCAATAGAAATTTAAATCTCGTTAACCTCCACCTAGGAAAACTTTTGGCTAGATTTTAAATTATGAAGGTCCAAGTATCAAGTTATCCATCTTCCCTTCTACTACAATTTATGGAAATAGGTTATGGCCCCTTCTTTGCAAATTCTCTAAGAAGGTGTATCTAAATGGCAAACAATGCTTGTTGGATTCTTCCTTAGATGAAGGATGCCATTCCCAGTGGTTAACAAATGGGTTATAAAGGCTTGGAAAAACTATGGTACTATTAAGGTGCTTTTTAAAAAAAAAAGATATGTATGTATTCAAGTTTTTTTTTATCTCTCAAGAAATGAGAGTGACTGAATCCAATCCACGAAACATTTTTAACAAAATTTTATTTGCTAGAAGCCAGTAATAAAAATAAGCGGCCCAAGGTATAGACCAGTTCCCATTTAAGTGAACTTTCACAATATTTCATTGGAATATTGGACTATTGAGGGGTTAAGCTACCTGGAACGTTTCTTAGGCAACCCTGTATACTTGGATTAATGCACTATGTCCATAAAGAGAAAATTTTATTTCACAACGATTTGTATTTTTATTTAATCATTAAGTTCCCTTCATGAGAGCATTCTCATCGTTAAACTAAATGATAGAGATGAAATTTTTGAGGACTTAGTTAAGGTTTCCTACTTATGAAATCCTAATAGCAAAACAATATTAAGACCTCTAGGAAGGATAGTTCCAGTAAGTAATCAATTGGAGGCTGAGCTACAAACTACTGAAGCTCATGCAATATCTACTGTAGATAAATAAAAATTAGCTAATAAATCTTGGCATAGTCAAAAGGTTAAAATCTCAAATAGGGTCGAATGTGTAAATGGCATGGAGCATCAAGACTCTACTAAGGAGCTTAGTGGGTATGCTTTAATAATGATAGCCTTAGAGATGAAACAGTAGCTAATACAAAAGACATAAATAATGTGTTTTAGGGTCATAAAGTAAGTTATGATGCAATGGTGTTTATTAAGGAGGATAAAGGAATTCCTATAGTAAACGCAGTTCCTGATAGGAATGTAGACATGTAGTGTAAAGGAGCTACACCTCTAATTATCCAAGTTCAAGAAGTGGCTTTAAAGAACTAAAATAATGAAGGTTCTGGAAGAGTTGAAGAAATAACAACATTATAGCTACTTCAAATGATTATATCACTCGAATAACTTTAGTTAGGAGTGTTGGTATTTAGGCTATTGGCACTGGATCTCCAACCTTACAAGTCCATGAAATGAATCTAAAAGATATAAGCTTTGGAAATGGTGAGAATATAACAATGTTTATAGCCATTCCAAATGAACTTGTCATGATAACTCTTGATAAGATTGTTGATAAGCAGGTTGGTGTTATTAGATCTCCAACTATACAAGTATAAGAAGTAGCCATGATGAAATAAAGGTTTGGAAAAGCTGAGAGCAAAGGAATGCCTATTACCTTTCTAAATCTATACATTAGTAAGGTAATTCTTGATAAGATAGGTGTTGTTGGTTGGTTTAATAGTAAATTATCTCAAATAATTTAATCACTTAACATTCAACTTAAATTCAATTCAAAATGAACAATATGACAGTCGATCAACAAGTAATAAAGTAGAGAATTTTATAACTCTAAGTGTCAAATCCATAAGGAAATAGTGTGACTACTAAGGCAATCAGATTACAATTATCTAGGAAGCTCAATATTACTAAATTAATTAAGCTATAAATTCTAAATTGCTTAAGGATTATCAAATTGAATAACTTGGCTAAGGCTTACACTTTAAAAGACTTAATTAAGTTATAACATGGATTAGAATGCCTAATATAGGGTCTTCATTAAATCACGGCATTCCTATTGTTAAGACAATGCCTTATCTCTATCCATCCTAAATTGAAGTTTGGTTATTCATTCAATTAATAGGTGTTAGGACTAAAGTTCAAGAAGTTCTAATCCTAAATTATATATTCAAGATTATACTCTCATGATTAACTAAAGTAGATTTCTTGGATCCTTGATTTAAACCATTTTAATTTCTGATTTTTCTAATGCCCAAAGTAGATTTCTTGGATCTTTAGCCATCCTTAATCTTATCTTAAGTGATCAAGTCAAGACAAGCTTTAAGAACTCAAATAAACAAAGATTAACACCCAAACATGTGTTTAGAACTCAATTAAACCATTAAAGAGCTTGTCTTAGCAAGAAATCAACTTAAAACATCATGTATAAATAAGAAAATTTGGATTCATCCATAACAACCCATGTTCTTAAACATAAATGAATAAAGAGAGAGAAATAAGTGAAAAAAAAAGTTTAGATTTCATCAAATATTAAACCAAAGTGATAAAAAAGTTTCAATCAACCTAACAAACTCCTGAAATCCTGAAAAATAAACTGAAAAACAAAGGAAAAAGTTGAAAAAGAAAAACAGAAAAGAAACCTAAGTAAAGAAAGAAAGAAAGGAACGCTAAGCTAAATCTTAGATTTGGAGCTCTCAATCTATTATAGCATACATAAAAATAGTTTTCTAGCTTCATATATGTCTCAACTACAAATGGGCATAAGATGGAGCAAGTTCCAGTTAATATAATTGAAGAACCAGCTAGATATTTCACAATTGCTACTTAAACGACACTTGAAGAATAGTTAAACGATGCCATTTGACTACCTACATTTGACTTCTAATGCTGATTTAAATGTGGGTCTTCAGGGTTTAAACGTTGGCTAACTTGTAGACCATAGTCAACCCACATTTTACTTCATTCTTGCTCTAATCTTTATATTTTCTTAAATTTTCACTTTAATTTGATGTTAACTTGAAACTTAAACATCCTAAGACGTAAATCAAACAATTTAACATCAAAATAGAGGTAAATTTCCATTAAAATATCAAAGAAAATCATTTGCAATGAACCTCTATCAATTCCCTCAAACTTAAGCATTTGCTTGTCTTCAAATAGATCAGTCTATCTTTAATTTCAAAACACTTCTAATCTTAGGAAAAATAAACAATCCATCATACTATATCATTGAAACTTTTCCTTAATTATCCAATCATTATACAAATCATTAAGATGGCATATGATTAATCAAGCATGTAAATTAATTAAAAATTTTAAATAACCTCACATTCTTTCAAACTTCAATCTAAACCACACAAGTCATTTTCAAATATAAAATGAATATTCCCAAAGCAAAATGAATCATCTTTTAACTAGAATCACATCATTTAAACATTAAGCACAATCATGAAACAATAGTGTGAGCTTTTATGGCTTGGTTGGGAGGTCATTCAATCCTTTTACATGAAGATGAACATTTTGTCATAAAAATCTCTGTTTACTTAATTGAGTCACCTTACATCAACTGGCTACCAAAATCACTTTTTAACTTCAACAAATTGGTTTAAAGCCAATAGGGTGAATGGAAAGTTGTTCACTTTTAAAGTTTTAAGCACTTTTTATTTATGTTTCTTTTTTACTTTGATTTTGAAAATGATTTCAATTTAAACAAGATATGAAAATTTCTAAAAGATGTTCCAAATCACTTTGAAAATATACATTTTATACCTGAAAAATCATGATGATCATTAGGTATTCATTATCCAAAATAAGAAGAAATCAAAGTTAAATGTTAATAAACATGATTAACTAAGAATATACCATCTTAATTCATCAAAAATAATCGAAATAAAAAATGCCAACAATATAAATTAGAATTGAAAATTTTTTTCCACAACTTATAGATTATCTTGAAAAAGATGATAAAAATGATAAACTTGTGGACAAATAAACATAATTGTGAAACAACTATTCCCTCCCTATACTTAAACTGTACATTGTCCTCAATGTCCATAAAACCAATACTAAAGTACAAAATGGGAGATAAAAGGAAGGAAAACATCCAAAATGAATTGATAATATCTGTTAATGCTCTGTTGAAGTGAACATTGAAATTTGGTGTTTGCTTGCAACTGGGAATAATAAAAAGAAAATGAAAACACAAAAGACAATAATGGAATAAACCATGCTCCATATATATAGATATATCCTCGAAATACATTAATGGAGTCAAAATACATCAAAAGAAGCCATAATGCATAAGAAGAAGCCAAACTAGCACTAAAGAAATGGAAATACAACTAAAAACAAGCACTAAAATAAGCAACAAAAGCACATGATCCATGAACAAAATGTAAAATGAAAAACAGCTAAAAAGGAGAACTCTGAGCATTTGGAGGTGGCCAATATGTCTCTAAATGCTGCTCAATCTAATTGAGCTGCTGTTAAAAATGATCCTTGAGAGAGTCCATCGCATCCATCTAAGAGATAATAGTAGTGAAACCAATTTTTATACGACTCTCCATCCTCAAAATAGCAAACAACAAATCACTATAGGATGTTCAAAAGGTAGTGCAGGAGGTAAATAAGCTAGAATAGGATCAACTAGAGGCGGCTTACGAATGCTCAGAGTGGCTTCGGAAGAAGTCTCTCCTATACCCTCCTTGGGATTAACTATGGGAGCAGGTGCTAGGATATCTGCATATTTTATACACTCACCTACCTATAAGGGCCTAAAAATAGTGTTCCTCTACTCCTAACCATCTTCGTAATATGACCAAAGATTTAAAAATGAATAAAAATTTGAATTTTTTGGATACATTACTACCTCACCATTAAAAAGACACCAAATGTCTCGAATATCTTTATAAACAAGCATAAAAAACATAAATTTTTGGTTTAGCGAGTCAATCAAAATGTATTTCTCATGCTCTGTAAAATGAAACTAGCCAAAGGAAGACCTTATAAAGCTCATAATCCATGAAGTAACTTATAAAAAAGATAGTTATAATTAAATCTAAGATCATTGAGTCCACTAGCTTTAGGAAGCATATTTTCAATGAATATTGCTACAGTTATGCGATCTCAAATACTCAACCAATTAATAGGATAGCCTCTCTTTTTAGGTGAACTAACCAAACCTAATTGAGTTCTAATTACATCCATAAAAAATGAGGGGTCAGAAGGAATTGAATAACCTCGAATTTTGTCTACCTTGTGAACATAGATATCTTATATATCTGATACCCCTAAGAAAGCAAAAAGAAATGAGCAAGTAAGGACTATTGGGGTACCTTGCATTAATGATCGAATGTTAAGGAGATCAGAGACATTCTTCTCCTTAATATTGGCAAATGACTCATTAAATTGGAAAGGGTAGTAAGGTCTGATAAGAGTAAGGCATTTGAAGCAATTGAAAGGCTTAGAAAAAAGGTTAAACTTAAAACTCAGACTCCATATAATCTTTAATAGAAGGCTCAATAATAAATTTGTTATTGTGCCTAGCCTCAAACCAAGCAGAATTCTCTTGACTGGTGAAACGAGAACGATTGAATTTTGGCCTTAATTATGAGTTAGAGGCTCTTAGAAGATCATCTAGGTGCCATCTAAACTAAAACA
The DNA here is from genome assembly GCA_028565735.1 of Pinacopodium congolense. Lineage (NCBI taxonomy): Eukaryota > Viridiplantae > Streptophyta > Magnoliopsida > Malpighiales > Erythroxylaceae > Pinacopodium > Pinacopodium congolense. Next base: position 9,210 of record JAOXYD010220227.1, read on the forward strand.
GTTTAATAAACATATTAAATATAATAAAAAAACATAAAAATTTTCAAAAAAATCATGGATATATAATTCATTAGAAAAATCCCTAAATTTCAATGCTGGAATTAGGCCATAAACTTGATACCAAATCTTATGCAATTTCTAACACAGTGGGATAAAAATCCAAGCAATTGGAACTCTGGAACTCAAGAAAATTGAGAAAATACCTTTGGTGGTAAATAAGGACCTTAACAGTTAGAGGGGAATTCTAAGAGATTTTAGCAAGGTTTTTTTAGTGATTTGATGGTAAATCATGTTTTGGACCAAAAAAATGTAACAAATGGACACCAACAAGACAAGATTTGGATGCAAAATGAGCAAATTATGGCAATTTTTGGAGAAAAGGAGATAAATGGCATTAAGAGAGAGCTTTAGAGAAGAAGAAGAAGATAGACTCGAAACTATGTCATTTATGTACGAAATAGGGAGTTAAATGCTGGCACATGGGGAGTTAAACACTTGAAACTGTGTCATTTATGTGTAAAATAGGGTGTTAAATGGTTGCAATTGAGGATTTAAACAACGACACCTAGGAAGTTAAATGGCGTCGTTTAAGTGGTTGCGTTTAGGTCCCCAGACTGGAGTAAAATGATGGTTCAGAGAGTTAAATATCTCCATTTAAGTACCCACGTTTTACTCTTCAAAATGTTAATTTCAACTTCAAAAACAAACCAAACTTGGTCAAATTAATCACAATTTAAGTCCCAATTATTCTAGCTAGATTAAACACACAAATTGAACATGGATTAAGGCTAAAAACACTTAAAAACACTAAAATCAAATTAAAGAGGATTAAAATACACTTAAAATAAAGAGTTACCTTTAAAAGAAAAGATTTAAACACTTAAATTTATAAAAGAAAAAGTTAAAAAACTAAATTAAACTTAAACCATACACAAAATTGAAAAAGAAACATCCTAAAAAACTAACGAAAACACAGAAAAGAAAATCACAATAAAAACACACATAATTAAAAGAGTCAACACTTTACTAAAACAAAAGAACTTAAACATCTAAAAACAACTAAGACTTCACAAAAGACTTTAGAAATACAGTAAATTAAAAAAAAAAAACCACTAGGCTTGAATTAAGGATTCAAAAAATAGACTTTATAAGACCAAAACAAAAGAAAACAAAAGAAACACACTAAAAGGCTCAAAGAAACTTAGAAACACACCTAAAGAGCATATTAGATTAAACTTAAATCTAAGGCACACCAAATTGAAAAAAAAATCCATGGTTGGGTTGCCTCCCAACAAGTACTTCTTTTAGCCTTTTAGCTAAACCTTAAAGCTATGGAATTTTTAATCTAAATTTTAGCTCACCATTTAATTTGTTGGATCCATTTTTTCTATAAAGGCAAGCTAACTACCTAAAGGTCCTTACATCTTTAAGTAGGTGTTGAAAAGCATCACAAATCCTACCTTTGAAAAGATATTATGTGAAGCTCTTACTCTTAACAAAGTACTATGAAAAAAGGTTAAGAATAACCACTTTTGACCAGGGAATAAAAGTAGTAACACCTAGAAAATCAATGCTCTCACATGTTACTTCACTTGGCTCATCCTTAACAATCTCATCACAAGCCTCCATCTCACTCAATGTTGAATCAATAAGAAGGTTTTCCTCACAACCAATGATGTTTTCTTCATGGCTTGTACTAGTTTATTTTTCAAAATAAAAGTCTTGATTTACAATTTTAGCAAATTAAACCATAGTAATAAAGTGATTCATCACTTTCCAAGGTTGCATCTCAAGGTTCAAATGCTTCAATTTCAAAACCATGGCTAGGAATCATGCTCACATTAGCTTCCATATCATTATTTAAATGAAAACTTGATTCATCATTTTCTAAAACTTTAACACAAATTCCAACTTTTTCTAAGTTAAGAGCTTAGTAATGATGCAAACATTCATCAATTTCCATATCATTAAGATCAGAAGGAATTAGAAACTCTTGGTCATCATCATTTTGTTTAAAGGAAATAGAAAGCTCTTGCTCACCATTATACATGTCAAAAGTATTTAATTCACTTGATTCTAATGAAGTGGAAGTATACAATGGAAATGGTGAATATTCTTGAATGAATTCTTCTAATTGTTCCATTTGGAATTCTAATTACAATTATAAAAGTTCCTTATCCCTAATGCTACTTTCTTTGACCAGAGAATGCATTTTTCTAAATTCTCTTATTAAATCATTCATTTAAGTTAATTTACCTAATCTAGCTTCATGATCATATGAAGGTTTATAAGATGATCTAGAAAATTACTTAAAAGAATCTTATAAATGAGAGGATTAACAAGGAGAAAAAGATGGTTCAAATTAGGATGGATTTTTTCAAGAATAATTAGAGTAAAATGAATGATAAAAAACATAGGATTCATGATTGGATGCATCGTGGGTTGCCAATTCATTACTTACTTTAGGAAGCTCATACTATAGGCAATCTTGCCAATAATCATATTGTTCTTGCATCTTTTAATGACTAGAAATAGGCACCAATAGATGTGCAACACACAATCTTAAACACATAAAACAAGCAGAAAAACACAAGAACACAGGAAAGAAAAAGGAGAAATAAAGGAACACAATATACACAATATTTATAATCTAAAGTAATTGACATCGATATATTCCTAATATCACAACTTATTTCTTTGGCAACAGCACCAAAAACTTCTTGTTGCTTAGTTTAATATTCAGTTATCTCAAATAATTCAATCACTTAACGTTTAACCCAAATTCAATTCAAAACCAATAGTACGACAGTATACTTGTCAACAAACAATAAAGTGGAGTATTTTTATAACCCCGAGTGTCAAACCCATAAGGAAATAGTGCGACTACTAAGGCAATTAGATTACAATTATCTAAGAAGATCAAGATTACTAAATTAATTAAGCTAATATAACTAAATTAACTTAAAAACTCCCAACTATTGCTATAAATTCCAAATTGCTTAAGGATTATCAAATTGAATAACTTTGCTAAGGCTTATGCTTTAAATGGCTTAATTGAGTTATGAAATGGATTGGACTGATTAATATAAGGTCTTTAGTAAATCAAGGGATTGTTATTGCTAAGACAATTCCTTAATCTCTAACCATCCTAAATTTAAGTTTAGTTATTCATTCAATTAATAAGTGTTAGACTTAAAATTTAAGAAATTATAATCTTAAATTCCATATTCAAAATTAATACTCTCATGATTAACCAAAGTAGATTTCTCGGATCCTTTATTTAAACTATGTTAATTATTGATTTTTACAATGACTAAAGTAGATTGCTTGGATCTTTAATCATCTTTAATCTTATCTTAAGTGATCAAGTCAAGATAAGCTTTAAGAACTTAAATAAACAAAGATTAACACCTAAACATGTGTTTAGAACTCAACTAAAGCATTAAAGAGCCTGTCCTTAGCAAGAAATCAACTTAAAACATCATGTATAAATAAGAAAATTTGGATTAATATATAACATCACATGTTCTTTAACATATATGAATAACGAGAGTGAAATAAGTGAAAGAAGGGTTTAGATTTCACCAAATATTAGTCCAAAGTGATAGATAAGATTCAATTAACTTAATAAACTCCTAAAATCCTTAAAAATAACATGAAATATAAAGAACAAGGCCGAAAAATAAAAATTTTGGGTTGATTTGGTATCATTATTTTAATTAAACTAATTTAATAAATTCACATGCAATTTCAATTTAAATCCAAATCAAATTTATGGCAATGTACCGGTCACAAATAATAAAGTGGAGTAAATTTAAGACTCTAAAATGTCGAATACACAAAGAACTGATTGTATGAACTACTAAGGCAATTGGATTACAATTATCTAAGGAAACTCAAGGCTTGAACTAAAAGGGTTAGTTGGACTCAAGACAAACTAAAAACACCTAAATTAAACCTAAAGACTTTCTTAGCAATGTTATGGATCCCTGATTGAAGTAAATTTACCAAATTGATTAATAAGCTAAGGATTAGGCCTAAAATAGCTTAGTGAGTTATGGATTGTAATATTTAATATAAGGCCTTCACTAACTCAAAATATAACTATGGTTAATTCTATGTATTTTCTCTAACCATCCTAAATTGATCTTTGGTTATTTCATCTATTAATAGGCATTAGACTTAAAGTTCAAGAAATTCTAATCCTAAATTCCATTTAGGATTAGTACCCTCGTGATAACTAAAGTAGATTTCTCTGATCCAAGGATTAAACTATGTTATTTATAGATTTTTCCATAGAGATTGTCTGGTCCTAAACCAATTATGATTTTATTCTAAGTGGCCATCTCAAAACAAGCATTAAGTTTTCATAAAAACAAAGATTTAGCTTCCAATATGTAATTAAAACTCAATTAAAGCATTCAAGAACCTAACTTTAGCTGAAGGTAAGCTTAAAACATCATATATATCCATCACAAATTAGATTTAAATATGGTAAATAAGGGATTATATTTCACCAATTAATGCTCTAAAGCGTTATATGACCTTCAAACACCTTAACAAACTCTTAAGAATCCTTACAACAACCTAGAAATCATATGAACAAATCTGGAAAAGGAAGAGTATAAAAAGACCCCTAACCTAAGGAAGAAAAGAGAAAACCTAAGATAAATCTCTGAATTGGAGATTCTAATGTGTGTTAATCTACATAAAAATAGGTTTTCTGGCTTCTTATATATGTCCCTTGCAAGTAAGAAGCAAGTGGGATAAGTTGTAGCACATGATGGAGCAAGTTGGAGCTAAAAACACGTTACAGTTACCAAAACAACACTTGATTGGAGTTAAATGGTGCCTTAAGAACGCCGTTGTTTTAGTAACTGGCTTTGGGGGTAGAATAATGGGGTGAAGAGTAAAACAATGGGCTGAGCAAGGCACTATTTTACTCTTAATTTCTGACTTTTTCTTACCTTTTATTAGATTTTCTTGATGTTTTGGCTTCCAATCTACATATAAGTAAATGTAAATGATACTTAGACATTTTAACATCAAGTTAGAGCAATTAATCATTAATTTTGAAAAAAATTAATATGAAAAGATGATAAATTCCAAGCTTATCAACTCTCCCACACTTAGCCTTTCCTTGTCCTCAAGAAAATCACTCAATCATCAAGTTCAACATGACCTCTAAGCTAAGGAAAACTTGCTTAATTCATAAAACATGATTAATGAACCAATTTCCTTATGTTTTCAAACATTATGCACCTAAAACATGATATATAGCCAATTAAGCATACTAAGTCACAAACAATCTTAAATCACTTCATATTCTTTCAAATTCAATCCAAATCACATGCCAAAGTCCATGAATAAAAATAATAGTGCTAAATTAAATGTATCATCTTTTAAAATCATCAAACATCCTTTATTGCTTAAAAGAAAAACCTAAACAAAAAATTTGAGTTTATAAGCTTAGTTGAGAAGTAACTCAATCTTTCGTACTCAAAGGTAAACATTTTGTCGTGAATAACCCTTGATTTACTAGATTGAGCCATCTTTCATCAACTGGCTTTGCCTACTTATAAACTTCAATTAAGCAGTTAGAAGGCAGCAAAGTGTAAAACTCTCTTATTTTAACTCTCTATCTTTTTTCACTTTTTTCTTTTTTATTTTTTCTTTTAAATTATTATTTTTTTCTCTCCTTTTCTTTCTTTCTTTTTCTTTTCAAAAAACTAAAGTAAGATGAAGATGTTATTCAAAATAAGGCATATTCTAGTTTAATACCATGCAGTTTAAAAATGGAAGTCATAATGATCAAAAGACATCATCATCAAAAACATGAAGTAATTTAAAACCATTCAATAATTAAGATACTTAATTAATCAAATAACATCTCAAAGGGCATACTAAATGAAAACAAAAGGAAAGATGTCCAAAATTATGCGCTAAATCAAAATTTTTTCCAAAAATCATATATTATGATGAAAAAGATGATAAATGGACATGATTAAAGAAAAATAAAACATAAGTATGGAATAACTTAAATCATCTAATCCCTCCCCCACACTTAAATTGAACATTGTCCTCAATGTTCATAAACCAAAAAGAAAGCATAACAAATGAGGGATAAGGAAGAAAAGCACCCGAAATAATTAGATAATAACTTGAATGCTCCATTGAAGGGAACATTGAAAATATATCTGGACTTGTTACAACTACCACAAATAGAAGAAAATGGAAGTACCAGAAGCCAATAATGACTAGAAAAGCATCTCCATATATTTCATAATATAATATCTCAAAGTACCACATGGAGTAAATATATCAATAAAAGTTAAAATAGATAAGAAAAATCCAAATATAGTAACAATAGCAAACTACAACTGAACTAGAAAGGAAATACAACTGAAAAAAATACTAAAACAAACAAATACAAAAGCAACATCCATGAACAACATGTGTAAGCCATCAAAGCTAAAGAGTAGAAATAGGATCATCATCAGCAGCAGCTCAGTGATACTCTTCAATCCTATCTAGACGTTGGTCAATTCTAGCTAAATGCTGCACTATCCTATCCAATTGGGAGTGAATAGATACAAAATTAATCTACATAGAGCTCTTAACAGTGAAAAAGCTACCATCAAAGCACTAGAAGGAGGTTTAGTAGGTGGCAAAGGAGGAACATAAGCTGGAGTAGAAGTGTCTGCATGAGGCCTATGAACACTTGGCATGGCTTCAAATGAAGCCTCGCCTTGACCCTCCTCAGGAGCAACAACAGGAACAGGAATATTGAGTTCGTCAACATGCTTGCCTGCTTGAAAAGTCCTAAAAACATTGTTTCTCCACTGTCCACCACCTTTATAATAAGACCAAAGATTGATAAGAGAATAGGAAATAAAGTTGGTGGGATTGACGACCACCTCACCATTAAAAGGAACACCAACTGACTCTAAAATCCTCGTAAGAAAACAAGGAAAGAAAACGTTTTTGGCTGAGTAGGCATGTCGAACTGCATTTCTCATCCTCTGTAAAATGAAATCCGTTAAAGGCAATCCCTCAATTCCTCCTAATTCATGTAGTAGCTTATATAAAAGGTAAGTATCATCAAATCTAAGCTCATTGAGACCACTTGGTCTTGGAAGAACATTGGTTCTAAAAATAGCAACAATAAGATGATCTCTAATAGTCAACTGAGAAGTGGGATAGCCTCGATAATTAGGCGGACTAACCAAACCTAATTGAGCTCTAACTAAATCCATCAAGAATGAGGAATCAAAACCAACAGAATCTTCTCGAACCCTATCAACCTTATGAACAATTAAATTTCCTACATTTGGTACTCCTACGAATTCAACAAGAAAGGGACGAGTAAGCACAATATGAATACCTCGTACTAATGACCTAATCACTAACAGGTCTTTGACGCTCTTCTGCTCGATATTGGCAAAGAATTTCTTCACCAATAATGGATAATATGGGCCAGCAAGCATCAGTAAGGGTAGCCACTAAAGATCTCGAAATAGGGGTGAAACTTGAAATTTAGCATTGACATCTACCTTAATAAATCACTCCAATATGAAATCGTTATTATGTCGAGCCTTATACCAGTTAGTGTTCTCTTAGTTCGTAAATTGAGAACAATCGAATTCAGGTCAAGTTTCAGAGCTAGAGGCTCGAGTAGACCTCCTAGGTGCCATTTGAATAAAAATAGTTTAATAAACGTATAGCTCAAAGTCAGAAAGCACCAAGGAAAATCAGTAAAATTTTCTGGAATTAAACAGATGAATATTGGTTGAATTAAAATTTTTGAAAAATTCGACGATAAAATTAATTGATGAAATTGGTACTAATAGAAAACTAATCAAATTTCTAATACAATGGTACTAAAATCAAAGAAATTGGATGTCAGAATAATCATAAAAATTGAAAAAGAAATTCGAGAAGATAAACATTACCCGAAACTTTACAGAATAGATTATGAAAAATATAAGTAGAATTTATCCACAAGACTAGCATAAAATGATTCAGAATCAAAAAAACTTCAAATAGACACCAAGAACACAAAATTTGGCTAAAAACTAAAGGAGTTATGGTGTTTTGAAGATAAAAACAACGAAAGGGCATCTGTTTTTTAAATGAGTCGTTGGAGAAGATGACTGAAGTTACATCTTTTTTGTGCGTTTTAGGGAGTTAAACAGCGGGTATTAGGGAGTTAAAAGGTGTTGTTTAAGTGGCCGCATTTAATTCCCCAAATAGAGCAGTAAAACGTGGGTTGGAAGGGCTATTTTACTCTTCAGAATTGAACTTTAGCAGCCAAAACTCAATAAATTTTTCTCCAAATCAATCCTAATTTAATTCCTAATCATAAAAAATGATTTAAATACACAAATTGAACATGAATTAAGCTTAAAACACTAAAAACATAAGAAAACCAAAAAACTTAACTTAAACTAAAAACATAAAAACTCTAAAGCTTAAAAGAACCATAAATAACACTAAACCAAACTGAAAACACATTCAAATAGCAATTAAAAACTAGGACATAACACAATTAAAGCAAAACACAAAAGAGATAAAAAAAAACTTCGAAAAACTTGAATAATAGTTGACTTAAAAGAAAAAGACTTAACCAAATAAAAGACTTAAATAAAAACAAATGCAACACAGTTAACCACTTAAAAACACTCTAAAGAGGCTACTAAAAGGATTGTCCAAAAGAGATTAGAACTCAAAATCAAAAGAACTAGCTAAAAGGCTTAAAAGAACTTAAAGAAAACACACTCAAAAGCACACTAACTTAAACTTAAACCTAAGGCACACTTAATTAAACTAAAAGAACTTAATAAAAGGGTTAGATTGCCTCCCAACAAGTGCTTCTTTAAGGTCTTTTAGTTGGATCTTAAAATTAGGGAATTTTTTAATAGAAATTTAGCTTACTATGTATAATATTAAGTCCATGCTTTCCAAAAAGGCAAGCCAAGTTAATAAGGGCACTTGTACCTCTTAAAAAGTTCTTCCATGAACTATAAATCATAACCTTGATGAAAATCTAATTAAAATACTTTTTAAAAGCAAAATACCAAGGTAAATAATCCAGTATTGCAACTTTAGGCCTAGGAACACTAATAGCAACACCTATAAAATCTAAGGGCTCATATGGCATTTTACTTGACTTAAACTCAGCAATCTTATCACAAGCTTCTAAAGCATGGTCCTTTGAAATAACAAGAAGCTTTTCCTCTCCACTAATGCTCTTTTCATCATGAATTTCATTCATGTCTTCATCATTTGCTAAAGCTAAGGTTTCTACTTCATTGACTTCTACATCATTTATAAGTTTGGCTACATTTCAAGCAAATTGAACCATAAAATTATAGAGTAATTCATCACTCTCTAAGGCGTCTTCAAAGGGTTCACATGCTTCATTCTTAAGACTTGGTGTAGAAGGCCAAGACTCATCCACATCAATATCATTGTTTTCTTGACAAATGGAGGTTAAATTGTCTAACAATTCAGCCAAAGAGTCAAGATGATCCAAGTCAAGATCCTAGTTTGAATTTAAGCACTCATTAACCTCTTTTTCATTCCATACACAAGGCATTGAAAAATTTTTCCCACCACTCTCTAAGGTATAAGGTTCTAACACATTCGATTCAAATGGAGTGGGTTGAGAAGGGTCATTAGAAAGTTCTTGCCTAAGATTGGATAATAATTCCTCTTTCTAGTTTGGACAAGAAGCTTTTAACTTATCCATAATAAATTGAGGTTTAAGTGCATGCTTAGCCAAACTTTGATTAACTAAGTCACAAATTTGAGCTTGAATATCACTTTAAGGCTCTTCGGAATAGGAGAAAGATGGTATTACTTAATATAAGATGATTCATAA
>JAOXYD010220236.1:0-19092 GCA_028565735.1 Pinacopodium congolense
GTCTTTATGATTTGATCCTCACTTGATGCTTCAAGCTTGATCTCTTTTATTATCTTCAAGATGGCTCTTCTACCTTAAGTCCATCAACCTATCTTATAAACATCAAAGACTGAAACATTAGTAAGAATAATGTTTTGTCATCATCAAAACACATGATTAGAACCACCTTGGTTTAACATCTGTTTCTTCAATAAGTGGAGAGGATTTCTATGAACAACATTCTCATTGACAAAGGTCAAAAGGAATCCTTTATAACATTCATTTCTAACTATTGATTTTAAAATTGTTAAATAAAACTTAAGAACTCCTTTCTTGATCACATAATGATCTAAGGGCTTGTATCATATTAAAAAATTTATAAACATGAATGAAACATCCTAAATTCCTTTTCAAGACTCACTCTAATGTTAAATATTAACTCTATAACTTATATATGATCTAATTACACTTCAAAAATCCAAATATGCTTGTAAAAGTCCCAAACTAGTCATTATGGTGGTTGAATATAATGAAATGAATTGATCTACCTCTCAATCTATTCAATTAAGAATTTAGACAACCTATATATTGACCTATACCTTAACATAAAATGTTGAAAACTCATTAAGTTCCAAACTCCAAGAGTTTTTTCGTATTCTATCCTATATAAGTTGATTGAAAATCAATCAAAACATAATATACGCACATCAAACACTAGTTATGTCGACCTATATACCATATAGATCCACCTATGTCTTTTCCATAATAAAACTTACCTTTAAAACCTAGCAAAGGTTGACCTATCTTCTATGTAAATTAAGCAAAGTAAATCTACTTTTTTTTCAAACTTCTTAAGATCTTTCAAAGATTGAATACATTTCCTTGATAAAAACTTGATACAAAATCTTCTTAAAATTTCACCAAAAATATTTTTATTTAACATGAGTGCTTCATATCAATTCAAATTTCAAATTGAGAATTAAAATTTACATATGATGAAATGATTGTACAATATTTGAGCCTTAGATGTTTATACATCTCTTTAAAAGGAAGATTGCAATAATTTTTTATGTCTTTATATGCTTAATTTTATCCTTTTTTTGTTTTTCACTTAACATTTCTTGAATCTCACTTAAATTGCATTTGGTACTTCCTTTTGGTTATTAGGCTCTGTTTAGTACTTTTCCCAAGGAATAAATTTAAACTTAATCTCTTACATAATATGATTCTTTAACATATTAAATCACTAATAAATCGTCAAAGGTGAACAAATTTATACTAATATATATCTTTATCATCAAAATTATAAACTAGGACCTCACTTCGTCCAACAAGTGCAATATGTATGAATCTTATATTTAAAGTAACCATTGATTGGCATTTTAGCCAAAATTGTGCTAATATGCATCACCCTTATCATCATTGGCGATTTTTTCCCTATTGGTCCATTCCTTTCACAACAAATCTTATTAAAAGATTCCTTTATTTATTTTTTATCTAAGGAACATAAAGTTTGAAGTAGGAATCTTCTCTTTGTTGATCTAGCTATAGTGTAATCATTTTTATTTGTTAATTTGTACTATCCGTCTTTATGTTCATTAAGTAACCGTCTCTCATTTTTTGAGAGGTTTTTTTCTCATTATTTTTATTTTGGAAAAAAAGACATTTTGATCTTTAAGTTTTTATCTTGTAGTGTTAATGATAGTACCTAAACAATAAAGTTCTTAGGCATGGTTTATAATGTTTGTATTGAGTTTGAGGGAACAATCCATGTGAATTATGTGCATATTAAGTTAAAAATGGAAATAAGATATTGCTTATGTACTTTCCATTGATTGTCTATGTTTTGTAGGAATTTGGTTAACATTTTTATGCTCTTTTACAATAAGAAAATATGTGGAATCAATTTAAGGAGTTAGAGTATCAAGTCATGATGTCCTATGCCAATTTTCAAGGCTAAAGGACCAGTAGAGAAGAGTTTACATTGTGACAGATGGAAAAATCCTAAGGAACCATCAAAGGGGAGAAAAAAAATCCTAAGCCATCTTACAACTGTTTTTCATAAGATTAAAGGAGAAGATAGGTCAAAACACATCAAATTAACTATTATGACTGGATTTCACTTTGAGGTTATTCCATGACTCAAATGATTCACGATTCATAAACGTAATCCTTTCTAATTCATTTCTTTTAATGATTGTTTTTATGATTTTAATAATATTTAGGAACTAATTTTCTCATAGGATTTTGATTGTTATGAACTGTAAGATGTAGTATACATTATTTTCTTATATTTAATATGAATTTCCAAATTTTCCTTAAGCCACTTATAGAGTTAATTAAAATTGCTTTTTAAACATTTATGACTGTGAAAAATTCAATTATAGGTTTATGATTTCATAGGCTTAGATGCACCAAATCGGATATGTTGAACCAAGGTAGGTTTCAATTATATGTTTTGATGATGACAAAACATATTTGTTACTCACATTTGAGCTTTGATGCATTAAAAAGATAGGTAAATGCAATGTATGGAATGACATGTGTTGGAGCCTAAGGAAGAAGATCCTTCATGAATAAAATGAATAATGGAACAAGCATTTAATAGTGAAAGTGATGATCAAGAAAGAAGATTAGGTTTTGAAAGGTTTAGGAAAGTATCCTAGAATTTAAGTTGATTAAACTTGGATCTTTAACAATGTTTGAAATGGCTCTCACAATTGTATGTCACATTTGCATAACATTTTTTAAATAATGTTTTAGTATTTAATTAAATTTAATTATGGCATTAACATATTAGACATTGTATTAGAATGTTTCATTAGTATAAAATTGCATAATTAAGAGGTACCATGATGATTTGTGTTAATGTATATCTTATCCTAGTGTTTTGAAATGTTGTTTATATGTGTTTAAATTTGATTGAGTCCAATAATACAGTGAATTTTGATTTATGGAAGGTTTATGATATGTTTGAAAAGTTTTAAAGTTGTTTTATAATAAAAATTTTCATCATTAAGGCTAATTTTTATGATTGAATCAACCAAAAGGCTTTTTAAATTGAAAAAGCCTTGATATATGTTTTAAAACTTGTTTAAAATTATGTTTAATGCCAGGAAATTGTTCGGAAAGAATTTGAATTTGTTGAATCATATTTTAAGGTTGGGGTCATGTGGCTTAAATGATGCCATATAAAAGGGTCATTTATACCCTATCTGTTTGGGAGTTAAATGACAATTTTTCAAAGACTTCAATGACATCGTTTAGCAATCTAAAAACCACTATTTAAGGCACTAACAAGTAAAGGTTAAATTTCTTTTTCACGTTTCAATGATTTTTTATTTCTGAATTCTCCAACTATCTCCTAACATTATAAATAGGTATTCTAAAGCTCTCGTGACATTCTTTATACTAGTTTATGAAACATCAAAACGTCCAAAATTTTCTTACCTAAAGTTTTTTATTTTTCTTGCTGCTCTTATTTCAATCTTAATTTTGATGCCTTAAATATACTTCTAGTGTCAAAAAATTATTATTCCTTGTTTCTATAGAAATTCACGAGTTTCATTGAGCTTGATTTTAAATTTTTTAGTGTTTATTTCATGAAATTAAGGGTTATAAAGATACACAAACCCAAGTTGTTTCTATTTTTGTTTCTTTTTTGCAATTTTCAATTTTGAGTGTGTAAATTTAGTTTTAGTGCTTCAATTTTGATTTTTTTTTCTATTTTTTTAAGTCTTTAAAGATGTGCTAGAGCATGGTTTTTGATTTTTAGGCTATTATATTGTCATTTTAAACTCAAATATACAAATTGCTCAAAAGTTGTCTAATTTTGAGTGTTCTTTTCCTATTCTTTTTTCAATCCATTTGCTTTATGCCCTAATTTCTCTTTATTGTTACAATATATTTTTAATTTATTGAGAAAGATCCTACTAGGTTTATTGTATTGATTATGTGACATTTGATAGGTTAGAATTGTTTGTTTCAAATATTAAATTGAAATACTACACAATTAGATAAGTTTGTGCTTCTTAGGGTTAATTTGATCATTTGATGCCTTAAACTCATTTTTTGTTCCTTTAATTAAATTATTTATGATTTATTAAAGAGTTAGGAGACTTTCCATATTGTTGTTTTTGTCTTTGAAGAGTTAAAAATCTTTTTTATTGCATGAGCTTTAGAGAATCAACATTGAAAATATATTTTGGTTACTTAATTTGGGCATTTACTTATTTTAATTACTGTTAAGTTATATAAGCTTAAATTAAGGCTTACATAGCCTGAGTTTGGGGGCTAATTTCAAGAGTTACAAATGTTATATTTTGATCTTAAATCAAACATTTACTCTTCACCCATTTAAAGAAAGATTATAAGTGTTATTTTTCACCTATTAGAAAGAAAAATTGTTCAGTTCCTCTTGACCTTTTTAAATCAAGATTGTATTTGATTCCTCTTAACCCTTGATAAAGAAGATTGCGTGAGTTCCTATTGACCCTTATAAACAAGATTGTTATAAGGGTTAGTCTTCACTTTAAGTAAGATTGTTTTTTGTGAAATTTCCAACAAGTAGTTAGAGAGAGAATGTAGTCTATCTATAAGGTAGGCAAACCTCTACAAATCTTGGTATTCTTCTCTTTCCCTATACTTTTTATATTTATGCAACTGTCCTTGTTTATTATTTATTAAATTTAATGGAATTTGCATAAGTATAACATATCATTGTAGGTTGAATTTTGGTTTAAGGATTACCCATAGTTTGAATTTAATTGGGTGGTTTAGATTGTTAATTTAGCCAAGAAATTTTTTAAATACTTAATTCATTCCACTAGGTATAACATATATGAATAAATCAACCATAGATGATGTATCTTGTATGAAGTTTTTAATCATAAGCTTATATGAGATGTTCGGAATAGGTGTGAGCTTAATAAAAACAACAAGTTCTATAGAACTTAGCAATACTTTCAATTGCTGAATTAAGATAGTGTGACTAATTTTTTAATTTGTTAAATTGTGCAGGAATTATATGACTTGACCATGAGCATGTAATTCAATTTAAGGAACCTATTGTTTAAGATAATCTAGAAAATTCATTAAACTAAAGTAAAGTGATGAATATAAGCCCACTTAGGGGTATTCATATTTTGATCCTAAGTTCGGTATTGTATGTTAATTCTTGTGAAATTCTCTTTGAGTTTAATTTAGTTAATTTGGTTTATTTCCTTTAATCAAACAATCAATCAATCATCTTTGATTAGGCTAGAAATAAGAGCACTTGCCTTGTTAAGTGTCTGCTATTGTTCAAATGTGATTCTTCTATTTATTTTTATTTAAAACCTAGGCACATTAACGCATTATTATGTTTTTTGTATGGTTGCCTAAGGCTACGTATATTATTATTTTTAATTTTCTATTCTTTAATATAATAGCCATCTTTTGCTTTTTTTTAGTTTTTTCAAATTTTTTATTTAAAAAACTTTTATTTAATTTTTGAAAAACTCTTATCTTCTTGATATTTTCTTTGTTCTTCCACTTTTTTGATTAGGTACTACTTTGTATGACTACGAGTTATCATGTAGAGTTATTTAAATTAGATCTTGAGGTAGAAAGAACATTTATGATAGGTTTCAAGGTGAAGAAATCAGAAAATTGCACAAAGTTCAAGGTCCTTAATTGACAAATAGAAAACATGGATCAAGGTTTAGGACCACAAGCATAGTTAACCATGGAAGATCTTTTAAAACCGTTATTATAAGGAACAAAAAAATGCAAAAAAGAAGAAGAAGAAGAAGAAGAGAGTTCATAGTTGCAAAGGAGACGACAAAAGGTGAAGAAATGGAGGAGAAAGATGAAGAGAAGTGTAGGGATAAAAAAGGAAAATAGTGATAGAGTACAAGCCACTGATCCCATACCCTAGTCGACAACAAAAGGATTATCAAGATGAGCAATTCGGTGAATTTCTAGAGGTTACTAAAAAATTACATATTATCATACATCTTGTAGAAGCTTTGTCACAAATGGTGAAGTCTGCCAAGTTCTTGAAGGATCTCCTTTCAAATAAGAAGAATTTGGAGGATTTATTTATGGTGTAATTGAATGAAGAGTGTCCGTCCATCCTACAAAATAAACTACCACAAAAACTAAAGCATCTAGGGAGTTTAACTATTCCTTGAATTATTAGTAGTTATCTTTTGATCAGGAATTAGCAGACTTGGGTGCTAGCATATATTTAATGTCATATCATTTGTTTAGTAAGTTAGGATTAGTGAACCAAAACGAACTAGGATTATCATCCAATTAGCTAATATATCTATAAAATAACTTAAAGGAATAATTAAGAATGTTTTGTTAAATGTTGATAAGTTCATCTTTCCAGTTGATTTTGTGATTTTGAACATAGATGATGAGGTAGAGATTCCTTTAATCATAGGTAAAACATTCTTGGCCATAACTAATGTTTTGATAGATGTAGATGGTGGGAAGCAAACACTTAGGATTAAAAATGAAGATGTCTTATTTAGAATCTGTGAAGCCATGAAACATTCTATAAGGAAAATATGATACGTGTTTTTTTTAAATGTAATCGATGCTAAAAGTTCAAATATTTTATAAGAAACAATTACACAAAACCCATAGAGGCATCTAATCCTGAGATACTAGAACACAAAGAATATTTAGAAGCTGAAAGAGTTGATGTTTGAAGATCTTAAGAAATTAAAAGAGGGAAAACTATAACCTCCAATTGAAGAATTTTTGGAGTTAGAATTGAAGAGACTATTGGAACATTTATAGTATGCTTTCTTAGATAAAAATTTAAAATTACTAGTTACTATATCTACCGACTTGTTACCAGGCTAAAAGAATAAGTTACTAAGATTTTTAAAGGAGAATAAAAGGGTCATTTCATGATTCCAATGAAATGTGAGATGACAGTGATGCCGAATGATGCAAAATCATGGAATGGAGATTCTGTATTGATGATTGAAAGTTGAATGATGCCACCTAAAAGATTATTTCCCAGTGCCATTCATTGATCAAATGTTGGAAAGGATCTACAATCATACATGCTTCTGCTTCTTATATGGCCTTTCAGGCTACTTCCAAACCTTCATAAGCCTAAAGGATCAGGAGAAGACAACCTTTACAAATCCATGCAATATGTTTTCATATAAAAGAATGCCATTTAGGCAGTGTAATGCTTTTTCTATTTTTTAGTGATGAATGATAGTTATTTTTTATGATTTAGTTAAGGAAATCATAGAAGAATTTATTGATGATTTTCAGTTTTTGACGATTCATTTAATTTTTGTCTTAATAATTTAGCCAAATGCTTAAAATGTGTAAAGGAAAAAAAATATAATACTTAATTAGGAGAAGTGCCATTTTATGGTGAAAATGACATATTGCTAGGACATAAAATTTTGGTTGAAGACGTTAAAGTGGACAAAGCAAAAATTAAGATCATTAATAAATTATGTCCACTAATATCGGTAAGAGAAATTAGAAGTTTTTTTTTTGTCACTAAAGATTTTATAAGGGATTAATTAAAGATTTTTCTAAGAAAGCTAGGCCTCTTACCAAGTTATTAAAGAAAGATATGATCTTTAATTTTGATGGTTTTGAAGGATGACTGACTCCCCAATCTGGGTTGCACCCAATTCGGCGTTACCTTTTGAACTTATGTGCAATGCTAGTGACTATGCAGTGGGAGTAATTCTTGGATAGTTTAGGAAGAAATACTCTCAACCAATATATTATACAAGTAAGATGTTGATAGATGCGTAAGATAATTATGCTATTATTGAAAAATAGTTTTATTTCTGTTGTCTTTAAATTTTATAAATTCAAATCATATGTCGTGATGTTTAAAGTTATTATGGGAAATTGATTTGGAAATTGCAGATAAAATGGGAGTAGAAAACACAGATGCAAACCATCTTTCCTGTCTTGAGAGTATAATTTGGAGCCATTAATGGAGGAGGATATCAATGACAAGTTCATTGACAAACACCTTTTATATAGTCATTACCAAGTATGTAGACGTACATTATTTCTTTTTATTATTAAGCTAATTATGTAGCAGGTTAGATCTTGCCAGAAAGGATGACATATCACTAAAATAAGAAGTTTTTCTTTTATTATTCCATTTATCTACAGACCATATAATTAGAAGATGTGTATCTTGCCTTGAAATAGAGGACATCTTAAAGTGTTGTCATTAAGGACCAGCTGGAGGTTATTATTATGCTAATATGATATTCAGCGAGATTTTTGAGTTAGGTTTTTACTATCTTATATTTTTTACGTGTGATAGTTTCCAATAATTAGGTAATCTCTCTCATCGGGACAAGACACCCCAAACTAGTATTTGTGTAGGCAAGATATTTAATGTGTGGGAAATAGACTTTATGGGTCCATTTTCATTATCATTTGGTAATAGATATATTATAGTAACTACAAATTATGTGTCTAAATGGGTCGAACCCTAGCATTGCCTGCTAATAATGCTAGAGTATTTTTTATGTTCTTTAGCAAATTGTTTACATGGTTTAGAAGACCTAAAATTATCATAAATGATAAGGGTGATAACTTTTACAACAAATAGTTTGCAAAAGTACTTTCAAATTTTTAGTGTAACTCATAGACTAGCCACCCCATATCACTCTCAAATTAGTGGGAAAGTAGAAGTTACTATTAGTGAAACAAAACGAATACAAGAGAAGATGGTTGAGTATTACAAATAATTGTTCCATGAAATTAGATGATGCTATATGGGCCATTAGAATAGCCTTCAAAACAATAATTTACACCATAACATATGTGTTCATTTACAAAAATTCTTGTTAAAATGGTTTACATAAGATTGAAGGAGAAGATAGATTAAAACACATAAGATTGAAGATTAAGACTAGATTTCACCTCAAGATTCATTAAAGACTCAAAGTATTTAAGATTCATTAACATAAGCATTTCTAATTCCTTTCTTCTTATGATTGTTGTTATGATTTTCATAACATTTAGGAACTAATGTTCTCATAACATCTAGACTGTTTTGAACCCTAAGACGAAGCATACATTATTTTATTTAATTTAATATGAATTTTCAAAATTTTCTTAAATCACATATAGTTAATTTAGATTGGTTTTTGAATGTTTGTAATCATAAAAAATTTTATTCCAAGTATATGATTTCATATGTTTAGTTTAACCGAATCAAATATATGAATAGATTAAGCATAAGTGACACATGTTACATGGAGTTCTTCTCTATAGTCTTACATGAGATGTTTGGATTAGGTGTGAGGATAATCAAAATAACAGATTCTATAGTACTTAGTATTTCATACAATTGATGAATTGATATAGCGTGACCAACTGCTTAATTTATTAAATGAGCTGGAATTTAATGATTTAATCATTAGATTTTAACTGAATTTAACAATATATGGACTAAGATAATCTAGAAATTTCGTTAAAAAAAATAAAGTAATGAATACAACATATTTTAAGGGGATTAATAATGAAGATCCTAGCTTTAATATTGTCTCTTAATTTATATAAGATTTTTTTGGGTTTACTTTATTTTATTTTGTTTAATTCCTTTAATAAAACAATTAATCAATCATCTTTGAGCAAGTTAGATAGTAGGGATAGAATTTCACTAATAATTATAGTCCTTTTGGATCGATAACCTGGATTCACGCTAGCTCTACTACTTAGTAATTGGTGCACTTGCCTTATTATGTGTTTAGTATTGTTTAATTAGGATACTTTAATTTTTTGTTTAAATTGACAAGGTATTAATTAAAATAGGAGCTTTATATTGTTAAATCATCATAATTAATAAGTAAAGCTGCTTCCTCTATCTAGACTTTAGATGGGTTAGGGGCAAGTTAGCCACCCATTCTAGCAATAAGTTTCATTGAAGAAAATAGTACCAAATAGGGTTTCTTGACAAATGTTATTTGTTTCATTTATTTAAGGTTTAATGAAGATCATATTCATAATATGAAGGGCTTATTTGAACAATATATAATATTGGAATCAAACTTAAATTTGGTTAAAACTTTAAAAACCAAAATGTATCTTATGACTTTTTCTTTTATGGATTCTCGCTAATTCTTTTCATTCTATTGCCAACCTTCAATGTCAATTACATTCTCATTTAATAGACCATTTTCACTCCATGTAGCTAAGCAGGAATAAGGATTAAAAATAAGAAATTAAATTTAAAATTGATTCAAAAGACACAATATTCTGCTAGCTTTCTTACTAAATGGATTACATTAGCACTAATTTATATGCCTTCAAAATAGCTTTATAAGATAACTCAGGAAACATATATAATAAAAAAACTTAAAACTAAATGATCACGCTTTAATTAAATGAAAAAGGAAAAATAGTAAATATATATATATAAAATAATAATTCATGTATTTAGTTGTAAATACAAATTTCAATTTTGAATCAGTTATTTAATTCTCTCTTTTAAATAATTTCAAAATAATAAGTAGATTTTTAAAGTGAAAATGTATATCACATGAGAGAGGTGAGGTGTAAGTATATGCTACTTATTCATTTGCATTGCAATATCGCAATTTGATAGATACCTTTTGCTAGAAAATCTACAATGAAATGAATTTGAATATTTTTTTAAAAATTTAACTAAGGTGGTTTCTACTCATGATTATGATGATAATACAATATGTTAGTTCCAATGTTGTTTTATTTATGGTGATATTAGTGAGTTAATTTAGGAAAAATTCATTAAAAAGAAGAAAGATTAAGTTTAATGGAAGACCAAAGTCATCAAAGAAAAACAAATGAGAATAATGGAGCACCAAATACAATTAAAATGACCTATAAGGAAATTTAAATAAAAAATCAAGATCAAGGAAGAATTAAAAACTTTACATATATTATAAATATAAAGTTTCATGGATCCCTTTAATTAATTTTTATGGTTCTCTAGGGGATAAAAGTTATATAAAAGCTACCTTTTCTATCAAATTAATTTTTGGTGCATAAAGATTCTAATTTCAAAAGAAATTTTTGTTCTAATTTTTGAATAAATATACTTTTAAATATGTGTATTTCAAATAATAAAGCTTTTTAAGTATATATGAATCAAGTTTTGATTTTTTTATATTTTTGGGAGACATAAGTTGATCAACCTAGCATGAGTTAGATTAAAGAAATTATCTAAAAACTAGTTACTTTAACCATTGTTTCTTTCTCCTAATGGTTAGGAATAAGGGTTTGGGTATAAATAAGCAACAAGTGAGTTATGGAATAATGCTTGACACCTAAGTTAGTGTACAAAAATGAAGGTATGGAATCTAAATATACTTATGTGAGTGTGAATATGAAATGAACATCACTCTAGTCAAGAGAGAATTATTGAGTTATATCCTTTTAAATTAGATTCAAATGGACAAGTGGGAAAATAAATTGTTAAGGGTTATTATTCACTCTTTGTATAATATGTTGCAAAATTTCTCTTAACTCAGCCAAAGGAAGAGGTTGTAAGGGTTGTTCTTCCCCTGTTCTAAAGATGGGCAATTATAATAATTCATCTTCTTTCATGGTAAAGAAAATATGATAAGAAGAGATCCTCTTCAGTTATTGAACAAAAACTTACTGATTTTCAAATTAAGCTTAAAGAGTGGAAGAAAGTCCAGAATTATTGGCCAAACCATTATAAATCTCACATTCCTTATTTATTCAATCGAGTTACAAAAGTGTTTAATAGATTTAGATGCTCTCTCTCTCTCTCTCTCTCTCTCTCTCTCTCACACACACACACACACACACACACACAAAATAGATAGATTTTTGTCATGGCAATTAATGTTTTGTTATCATATGAAATTTTTAGTTTCCCTAATTCATAATTTTTTAGAGTTGTAAATATACTTCTTCACATATGGTTGAGGATGTTGTTATAATTTACTTTACTGATGACAAAGGTTTTTTTTTTGTTCTTAAAAATTTTGAAAATAAAACCCATCATAATATTTAAAATATAAATAGAAGCATATTTTATAACCTCCAAACATACAACTTAGTAATTGTTAATAAACTCAATATGCCTGAAATATGTTATTTTCCATATTTTACATAATTATTCAAACTATATAACATGGCACTCTTTTTATTACTCATAGAAGATGTTTTAACGTGCTATGCGTAAACCTGAAATTTATTCCAACTATATGATCTAAGCAAATTAATCCATTGACTAGGATTCTAAAATAACATGCTTTTACTCATTTAATGCATAATTAACATGCATTTCATATTTAAATTCAAAAGTGTGGTTGCATTCTTATAATTTAATATGTTATACCTTGTAACAAAATTATTTGCCTATTTCCTTAAGTTACAAAAGTTTTGCCTATAACTTGCTTCACTTTTAATTTAAGAAAGTAATGACATACATGCATATGTCATCTAAAAACTTTCCTTAATGTCAAAATTCGTTAATAAGATATGAAGAAGATCCCATATATATTATGGTAATAATATAATGACAAATTATGAGGGTATTGATAAGCGTTAATTAAGTGATTAAAAATGTGGAGCGCTTTTAACGATTTCACTTTGAAAACCAAAATAAATTTTCTTGAAAACCAACGTTACAAAAGGCAAGAGTACCTATCGATCAAATAATATAATGGAGTATTTTTAAGACTTTGAGTGTCGAAACCATGAGAAAATTGTGATTGGTTAAGTACCAAATTAATTAGACTATAATTATTTAGGAAATTTTAAATTAAATGATTAAAAAATAAAAAACTACTAAACTATCATACTATGCTTCAAACCTCATAATTTTGAATTATAAAATAATTTATAAATAATTGAAATTATCAAATTGTGGAATTCAACTAAGGATTAGGTGATTAATGAATTAATCGAGCTCTTAACAATTTAAAAAGCTAAATTAGAGTTCACGAATTTAAGACAAAGCTATAGTTAAGATTTATGCTTTTTCTCTATTAAACTTAGTTTAAAGTTTGATTATGCTTTAAATCTAGTCAATAGGCTTTAATTTCAAGAAGTTAATTTGTGGATTTGCAGTCCCAAATCTCTAACGCTAAAAAATAACCAAAATTTAGCCATTCATTGATTGATTTGTATTATTTATTGATTTTTCCAATAAGCTAAATTGATTTCTCAAGTCTTAGATTATCTTTCACACTAATCTTAAGTGGCCAGCCCAAAATCAGAATTTTCAAACCTTCAATAAACACAATCAAACCTTTACAAATGCAATCAAGCTCTCTTAAAACATTAAAATACCAATCCTAATTTCAAAAATAGATTTAGCCACACATGATCATCAAAGTATACAAAACATGCGTCTTAAGTCAGATATTTGATATATTCGAAAATATAAGCTGGCATAATAAATTTAGAAGTTACAAAACAAGTTTAGAAAGCTCCTAGAAAAGTCTTAAACTCCTTAACATGATTTAGATAGCAACATAGCTTCAAAATCCACAATAAATTTCAAGAAAATCAAAGAACATAAGAGAATATAAGCATAAAACATGAACTTTGATCAATCCCAAAAATAAAGAAAATACGACATTAATATGAGTTTAAAACCCCCCTATAATGGTTTAGAAATACAAATATATGTGTTAACAATGTTATTCAACCAAAAACAACTCAGAAAACACAATATAAATCGAATTGCAAGTGTTTGAATCTAAGAAACTCTAAGAAAAACTAAGAGAGAAGTAAGAGTAACTCTCTTTAATTTTTATATATGAATTCTTCTTAATTAATTGCATGTTTTATGTTATTTGTTTGTTTTTAAGCTCCAACGGCCTCCCCTATGGTACTAGCAGACAGAAGAATTAATTGGGGATACTCCACAACTGCAAAATTTGAGATTTATAGTGAATATTATTAACTGATTCTCAATAGTGGGCTAGCCGATGCATAACAGGGAGCTATAGGCCACCATTGACAGTCAAATTTTTACTTCACCTTAGGTCTATTCATCCTTCAACGATAGGTTGATAATTCTTCACCTTGGGGCTTCCAAACCCACGTTGATGGTCCATGTTTAAGTCAATTCTTGATCTTTTTGCACATTTTCTCAAATTTTGATCTGCATCTTACAAATTAAACATAACAACATATATATCAGCCATTTAAACACATAATTAAGGGTATACTTCATTAAATAATCAATAAAAATGCAATAAATTTGACCCCTAAAAGGTGTCATATTTTTTATTACATTTTCAAATAAAGAGTGACTTTATTTTTATTTCTTTAAAAAGCACCATCAAGAAAGTATGAGTCTATTTTTGTATACCATGCGATACAATTTCTTTCAATTTATAATATAATTTTTGCAATTCCTATTAGTTTACTTTTTTCGATTCAATAATAAATTACTTAGATTAATTAACATATAACTCTCCTTGAAATTGTTATTTAAAAAAGATGATTTCACATCAAACTAATTAATAAATCTTTATAATTGTTACTGTTAATTGTGCTTAACCATTAACTTAAGTCTTATATTTTCCATTCACATAATTATTTTTTAACATTCATTTTAAAAAAAATGAGATTTTTACTATCATGAAAGCTCATTAATTTCCAAATTTTATTTCTTTCATTTACTATAGGTTCTTTTGTTGGATTATATTATTGTTCTTTCTCCATTGCTTTTTAAATATTATTGGACCAACTACAGAAATGTCTTGCATATCATAAGTCTCATTTAGACATCAAAATTATCTTTGGGTTTTTTTTTTCTAAAAGTAAAGTTATATTTTTATCATTTTTTAAGAAAAGAAGGTGGATTAAAAAATTTAAAAATATGAACCTAAAAATGAACTTGGAAAATAGTGTTATTAAATTTTAGTTTATAAAGTTTCATATTTGAGTTGAATTTTCATATTAAATGCCATATGAACTCTAATTCTAGATCCAAGTTATCTTTCCATTGAAAATTACATTCTGGCTAATAATCACTTTTCCATTAGCCTGGGCTTTAGATTGAGAGAAATTAAGGAAAATATATTTTGTGAATTTATCATCAAATTTTTTATGATTATATGAACTAATATAAGTATAAACAATGATAAAAAAGCTAAATTTACCATATGCTCCTTAACATTACAAGCCTGATATGGTGTTTGTTTAGAATAATTTTTATGGTGATAAATTGAACTTATATAAAATAATTTTAAGGCTTTCTAGCCAAAAGAAATTGGTTAGTCCTTAGGACTTTGACAAGATTCTTGCCATTTCAACAATTTTATTGTTTCTATCAAGTATATTATTTTATTATGGTGTGTTTTTTAACAATGAACTCTTAATGCATGCCTTACTCTTTGTAGAATCAAATAAATTTCCAAGATAAAAATTTACCACCTTGATTAGTCTAAATCACTTTAGTGTCTAATCCACTTTGCTTCAAAATGAGTGCTTTAAATTTTTTAAAAGCCTTACATTCTTTTAAACTTGAATAATAGGGAAAAGAATAGCTTACTCAACTAAATTAGTTTTTAAACAATAGAAAATATCTACTCCTACTAAATGTTTTCTTTTGAAAGGGCCCATACAAGTCAGCATGTAAAAGAATATTTAATGCTTTTTTAGATTTAAAAAAAAGTTTATTTACATTGTTTCCAATAGATTCAACTTTACCACAAATTTAATGACTTAATTTCGAAAAATCATATGCCATTAGTTTTTGACTTAAAAATTTTAAGCATTTCTCATTTAAGTGCTTATATCATAAACACAATAGTCTAGACTCAGTATTTTATATAATAGAAAATGCGTGATATTATACTCTAAAAGTTTTTAGTGAAAAATAGCTAATTTGGTGTCATACAATCATCAAATATAGCTCGATCTAATTTTTTTTTCTAATCCCACATGGGACATCTTCAAACAAAATGGAATATCCATTGGCTAGAAGTTGTTTAACATTTAAAAAATTTTGAGTCCAATTAAGAGTGAAACAAACTTTATAGAGGAGTTTTTAGAGTTTTATTATAATTAAGCCTTTGAACTCTTTAATAATGAAAACTTCATGGTTAAACTTCAGAGAAAATATTGAAATACTTTTGCAACTATAATTTGATCTATAAATTTTGCTAAATAGGACCTTGCTTGATTACATGCTATAGCTACTTTAGTTCTAAAAAAATCTTGTACTAATTCTTTTTGCCCACGTATAAGGTTTTGAAATCACAATAAAAGTGATTGAAGTTCCATTTTGATTACTTCTAAGGAGTCTTAGAATTCCATCTCCAAAGTCTTTTATGTTTCTTCGCCAGTATTTATTCCGTAACTTTTGAAACTTTGATTCAAGAGTAGCTTATAGAATGAAGAATAATGCTTTAAATTCCACTTTCTTATTCTATTTTAACTTAAATTCTTTATGTAGATTAGTAAATTCATCCACATTTAGATTAAGATTAGTTCCTAATTTATCTAATTAGTTGTAAATAAAATTTTCAAATTTTTAATAAGTTATTTAACAACAATATTGTGTTTACCATATCTTTTATGCATTTTAGACACATTCTTTATCACATAACATAAATGGTATCTTTTTATTTTTAATCTATATTTTTATCAATTATTTTAGTCATGACATAACATAAATCATATTATTATTATTTAAAGGATAAAAGTACCATTAAAATTTAAATATTTAGTTTCTTGTGTTTTTTGGTTAAAATTTGACATATTAAATCATTTTCAAAAGAAAAAAAAAGAATGCTCACATTTGACATGAAAGTAAATCAAGATAAGCTTATCATAGTTTAGATTATGTTGAAATTAGATTGGAAAGTTAGGAAAGTCGGAAGAGGGAAGGTGAGCTTAATAATACGAAAAAACCTCCTCAAGGATATATGGAATTCCTTTTGGATCCCCATTTCTCATTTCTCTCTTTAAAAAGAGTAGTTTTTTTCTTGCTACATCAATTTTTTGTTAGTCTTCCTTCTTAAGACTTGGTTATGAAAGGATTAAGTTCGTATTCCATATTGATTTTTCTAACAATTTAAGATGATTGCTCATGCTTAAAAACTAATCTTAAACACTAATCTTAAGTGGCTAGCTTAAAATTGGTTCATTAAGACCTTCATTAAACAAAATATAGGAACTTTAATATGTCCTTAAACTCTTTCAAATCATCAAAGCATTAAACCTTAGCAATGGAAATGATTAGTCACACATTTGCATCAAATGAAGAGCTCAAATGTAAATTTTAGATGTTACAACAAATCCTATAAAGACTTCTGAATGTTTCTTGAACTCCTAACTTGATTCTGAACTCTAGCCAAGTTCTAATTCATCAAGATCTTCCAGAAAATTAAGAACATTCATGGATATAAGCATAAAAATATCAACTTGATTAATCCAAAAAATTAAGAAGTAATCTAAGTTTAGAAACCCCCTCAGATAGTTCCTAGACTTAAATATGAGCCTTAACAACAAGATTCAATATTTAGAAACTCAGAAATACTCTAAAAAATTCGAATAAAAGTGTTTAAACCCTCATTAGGTACTATCAATAAAGTCCAAACAGAAGTATGAGTTAATAGTATAACCTCGCATCGTAAAATGAACCTTAATAGTCTTAGAGTCATCCTTATCCTCGATATTCATGTAAAACTCGCGAATAAGGTTAAGATAGAATGGATATGAAAAAGTCACAACTGTCTCCCAACTGATGTTGCTAAAAGCTCCAGAAAAATCGAATTGAGCCTTGATGTTAGGATTGATTGATCGTTCCTCGATAAATGAGTTACATCAATATGCCTGGTACTAGTTGAAATTGTTGACATTTGTGAATCGGGAAGGGTTATAAGCCAAACGTTTCCTCGGTGGCAACATTGAATCAAAATTATATAACAAACACATCGGAATAGGTTAGAAAATTTAATGAAAATTAGAAAATTCTTTTGAAAAATTTTTGAAAAAACCCCTAATCTATTTGAAAATTCCCAAAATTTCATTGAAACGATAGTTTGCAAAATTGGTATCAATGGAAAGCTTATGAAATTATGAACACAATAATACTAAACTTCAATTGATTGGATGCCTAGATCAAGATAAAATCAAGAAAGAATACCTTGAATGGAGAAAAAGATTCGAATATGACAAGTCCTAACAACATGGATTGAAATATCCATCAATTTTCTTCAAATTCAAGGCCAAAACATACCTAAATTCAATTCAAACACACTAAACTAAAGGCATCCTAAAGAAAACAAACCAAACTTAATTCAAACACCCTTAAAAAGCTTCAACACTTTATTTAACATATCCTAACACTCAACATAAAGTCAAATCACACACAGTTGCCTACCTAACTTGAAAACTTCCTAGTTCAATGAGGATTAAGCACATACAACTTCACTTTTTGCCCGTTAACATTAAAAGATGAGTGAACATTGCTAACTTCAATTGTTCCAAATGGATAGATCTTGGTCACATCATAAGATCCTATCCATCTAGATTTTAACTTCCCTGAAAAAAACTTTAATCTTGAATTATACACCAAGACCTTATTATAAACTTTTAAGTCTCTTTGAATGATATTCTTATCATTCCATCTTTTGATTCTTTCCTTATATAAGTTAGAGTTATCATAAGCATCAACACAAAACTCATCCAACTCATTCAATTGTAAAAGCCTTTCCACTTTGGCCTTTCTTGAATCAAAATTCAGAAAATAAATAGCCCAATAGGCACGATGTTCTAATTCAACTAGCAAATTACAAGCCTTACAATAGACTAACTTGTAAGGAGACATTCCAATTGGTGTCTTATATGTAGTTCGATATGCCTACAGTGCATCATCCAACTTCATTGACCAATTTTTTATGGAAGAACTAAGGATCTTCTCCAAAATTATCTTGATTTGTCAATTTGAAATTTCCACTTAACCACTAGTCTGAGGATGGTAAGGTGTAGCAACCTTATGGGTGACACCATACTTAGACAAAATGGATTCAAATTGCTTGTTACAAAAATGTATCACCTTGTCACTTATAATGGTTCTAGGTGTCCCAAATCGAGCGAATATGTTCTTTTTAAGAAACTGAACTACACCTCTAG
>JAOXYD010220246.1:0-19088 GCA_028565735.1 Pinacopodium congolense
TTATGAAGAAAAATGAAAATATGTTTGGTTGATATTTATAATAAAAAAATAAAAAATAAAAACGTGTTTGGTTGAGATTTATAAAAAAAAAATAAATTTAATAACGATAGTCTAATATAAAATAAATTTGAATTATTTGACCAAAAAACTCTTATACTCTTTTAAAATATATTATTAGTCAATAGATTGTATTTATTATTTAATGTAAAAAAAATCTGTTTATGTTTTCTGTTTTCAAAATGCAGAAAAATATCATTTTATTGTTTTTCTGTTTCTGTTTATATATCTCTGATTTTGAAAACAAAAAACATAAACAGAATAAAGATAAACATATTTTTTTTTCTGTTTCTCTGTTTTTTGAAAGCAAAAATAGAAAACAGAAAATATAAATGCTATCAATCAGGGCCTTAGTTTATTTTTAATGTTTTTAAAACTACAATCTTATCTTTTACTACTTGTAAAATAATGTAATTTGACTTTCACTGTTAATTAAATGATATTTGTAAAATTGTATAAATTATTTTTTAAAATTATTAATTTTGTTGAGATTCTCTTCGTCAACTAGTCTAAATCATTAAGCCTCTGATGACATTTGTCACGTTGTGTATTGATTTAATGGTTGATTAATGAAAGGTTTTAACATTGTCGGTGTATAAAGGGTAAGGTAGTATTTTAGAGGATGTTAGAAAACAAGTTAGATTTTATTTTTTAAATGTTAGAGGAATTATAAATTTTTTACCAAATCGTAAAAGTTTTAACTTTATTTCACTTTATCTAATATTCGAAAAATAGGTATTTGCTATATATTTCAAGCACAAAATAAATTAAGGCTAAAAAGGATTAAGATAACATTTTTACCAGGCGTAGTTCAAGTATAATCGCTGTTGAATAACTCGAAATTGGCTAGGAAACTTCCCTGGTTTAGGGTTGCTACTACTCATGGGTTCCTGAGTTCTAATTTTTATATAAGAAGTCATTTTCAATCGAATACTAGTCTTCGGTAGTCCTTTTGTCCTATGGCATTTATAGAAAGGATTCTAGAACTTATTAAGGGGGTTTATATTTTCCTGTGGTGTCGTTTATCTCAAATATTTTTTTATTATTTAGAATAAATGAAAACGAATTCTGTAATATTAGAAACTTTTAAAAAAATTTCAGTTAAGTATTTAATAAATTGTACTTAACAATGTACATATAAATACTATTACTTTACACTGATCCATATTTAAAAGATTATTGAAAGTTTACAAAAGATTTATTTAAAATTTTTAAATATTATATAATTTAAATTTAGGAATTTATAATAATTCGTACAAAAGATTTATTTAAAATTTTTAAATATTACATATTTTAATTTTAGTAATTTATAATACTAAGAATATTCTTTTTAAACTAGCAAAATCCATCCAAAATTTGAATTTTAAAAATGTGAAGTTTTAAACTCTAGCGATCCTATATTCTAAACTCCAAAAGCCTAGTGAAGTCAAAGTATTCTGGACCAAATTCTGTCCATATGCCTTAAAAATTAGTCTAATCAGAATAGAAATTCGCGACACTAGGCCATCCAGTCTACTTCTGTAAAATTGAAATCCTAAAGCCTAAGTTCAACAACCCATGCTCTATGGTTTACAAGCCCATTTTCCTATACTCATATTATTTTCAAACCCGTTAAAGTTACACCTTTTTCTTCAACCTGAAAGCTAGCATACCAAATTTCCATCCCTTAACAAGAAACTTGAGGCCTGTTTGTTTATCTTTCAGGTTTTAGTTTTTATTTTTTATTTTTTAAAATATAAAAATTAATAATAAAATATAAAAATTAATGACAAAAATCCGTATTAAATTTTGCGTTTAAAAAAATACAGAAAATTAAAACTAAAAGTTAAAGATCAATTTTGTTCAGCTTTTTATTTCTATTTTTTGTTTTTATTTTGTGTATTTTCATTAGTTTTTGTATATGTTTTTTAGGTTCCTGAGCTATTTTCAGTTTTCATATTGTATTTATTTGTTATTTTTTTAATTTTCATGTTTAAAAAATAAAAAAAGAAAAAGAAAATTATAATAAAAAATAAACAAGCCCTGAATCAAATGGACCCTTAGTTTATCTTTTTTTCTAAACTAATTTCAACCCTAACTCTTTGACCAATTTGTCTAAAGCCTAATATTCTAGTATAGGTGGAAAAAGAGTGACAAATTTCATTTTTCATTCCAAAAATGATTCTATAGGTGTAGTAATTTTTATCATCAAGTCTAATTTTTGATTAAAAATGAAAAAAAATGTATTTTCCTCAAATAAATGATTGATTTGATTTCTTTTACTAAATTTCATAAATATTTTTTGAGAATTTACCTTATCATTATAAAATCATAGCTCTTTTTTGTAAGTTTTTGCTTATCTAATAATAAAATGGCTATCTTTTTTTTTTTAATGTGTCTTGCCTTAACTAAATCCTCAATATTCAATTCGATCAATTCTTACATTCAAGTTTATTAGATTTTGAATATTTTACGAGAGCTTACAATGCTAATTATTATTTATATGACATTTAAAAGATGATGAATTAGGTGTGACTAAATTTTTTTAAGTCTTTTAACAATTATAAATTTTACCCTAAATGCAATTTTAATGAAATGAGAAATTATAACAATATATTAAAATTAAACAATTAGTATATCTTAAATTATAACAGTCTTATAAAATAAAGGGGAAAGGGAAGAGAAAGTCAAATCAAATTTATAGTGGTTCATGCACAAATCTCACCTAAATCTACTCTCCTATCATTTTTTGAAAATTTCACTATCATCTTCCTTCAAAGGTAGAGTAACCTTTGTATAAAATTTTCTTTCTCGGATGAAGAGTGACCTTTATGTCAATCTTTTTACACCCGTGAAGAACAACCTTACAACTCAACTGAATCGTTCTTTTTACAGGTGAAGAATAATCATTACAAATCAACGATACTAACAAGCCCACAAGAAAAATATACTCCAAAGTATCTTATTTTACTTAGTCAAAGTGTTTAAGAAGGCTCACAAATAAAATTAATGATGAATGCATTAAGAACTTTAACATCACACTAAAAAACAACTTAAATGATCACGTTTAAATACGACGATGAAGTAAAGAAAACTAAAGCCTAGCTAATGGCTATAAATGTATTTAAGAAACAAAATATCAAAATGTACCATCAACTTTTCAACAGTTTATCGAGTTTCAGGATTTAAGTCTGAGAGTTTATTATTCTCTGTCTCAACTTTCTAAGTATTCTACTTCGGGATCACCTTTTACCAGACATTTCCACCACTCCATTTGATCCTGAAACACCATTGCCACCCCCAATAATACCTATTTAAAGGTGAAAAACCACTAACTAGCTATTTATGATCATTGTTATTCAATTAGAATCAATAATACATTTTTGTAGTTAAAAAAATTAGCTATTCCAGCTGACTTCGCGATGCATTAGTCTATCAATCCCATGCACTAATCAACCACTCAATCATATTGATTGACAAGTCTAGCACAATAGTGTCATTCATATTACCATTTTATGCATCATTTTTCTTTTGCATAAATGTTGTGGTACCCTTAAACCAATAATAAACTTATATGAAATGGTATGCCGTAATAGTGAAATTAAACTAAATTCAAGCAATTATAATTCAATCATCATATGCAAATATATACAAGAATAGGAAAAGCATGATACGTTAATATTTTTTTAATGGTTCAGTTAACCAACTTTAGTTGATATTTTTTCGAACATACTTGTTGTATTTTTCGCTATAACAAATCATTTTTAGGGCAAAGAAGAATCCTCATAACTTCTTATTTTCCATATGTGGGGTAAATAGTAAACCAAATAATTTTACTTAAGGGTGAAGAGTAACCCAATACAATATTATTTTTTAAAGGCCAAAAGAAACCTAACATATCTTCCTTTTCTAAAGGTGAAGAGGAATGCTTTCTCATGAACTAATCTTAACAAAATTTATCCCCATAATCAAGCCCCTAAATTCTCTCTTTTGAGAACAACTTAAGCACACTTATTTTGAAAATATTTTCTTGATCAAAAGCAACACTCGAGGGACTTAAAATAAGGTAATAATTGCAACAAAATTAAACATAAAAACTAAATCTTTCTCTAATGTACATATAATGTCCAAAACCACTACAATTCTCATTCAAAATTTCTACAACTTTCACAATCACTTCAAAAATCAGAATTCATACAAAAATTTGACTCAAATGTATTTTAAAAAAACTTACACAACTTTAAACAATTTCCAAAAGACTTTGACAAATCAAGAGGGATACTTAAAGCAATTAATAAATTTCCTCTTGATTATGAAACTTTATACCTATATTATAATTCCTAACATGCCAATGCAATGAAAAACCTTAACCAAACTCCAAAAACCATTATAAAAAACCTATATGAAAATGTTTATGAAAAAGTTAGCCCTGTCAAGCATTGATAAAGATCAAGGCAAGTTTACATATAAAAAACATATAATAAATCTATTCAATCTTAATCTTCATACTTCATCTTCCATTCTTAATCCTCTTATCAATGCTTGCTTCTTGCGTCATCGTTCTCTTCCCTAAGCTATTGCCCAATTTACATTAATCTAACTTGCTATCACAACAAACCTAAACCATTAGTAGTAATTGTGTTTTATTATTATCAAAATCAATTATTGTAACCTCCCTTGATTCAACACTTTAGACAAAATTCATAAGAACCTATGAAAGCGTTATATGCTGGTTGACCAATCTCACCTACACTGATCAACCAATCTTCTAAAAAACTCATACTGGTTGACCACTCCTTAGAAATTAATCGACCAATCCCTTCATAAACTAAAATTTATCATTTTCATGACTTTTCCTAAGTCTTTCGAACTTCCCTGAAATACTTCTAAACTTTTCTTTTCAACTAAAATTGACTCAAACATTCTTCAATCATTTCCATAGAAATATTTTAATGTGTTAAGAAGATTTTTTTAATTCCATAAGTATTTACTCTTGATTTTGAAAACTATAATACCTTAGTATGAATGCATATGCATGATTTAACGTCTTTTTAGAAATTAAGAAGACAAAAATAAGTTTTATAAAAGACCAAAATAAGTTTTAAAACAAAGGTTACATAAGATATCCTATTCAACTTCACTATCTTGATCTCTAATCCTTCATCTAATGCTTTGGCCTTCATATATCATCATTTTTTCTCCAGTGGAAATGTGTACCTTATACCCTTTTATCAATCCTATCTTTACAAGAAATCAAAAACAACAAAAACTATTAGCGGTAAAGATTTTTTGTCATCATCAAAACGTAATTTAAAAACTCCTTTAGCTCAATAATCTCTTCCTTTTTTATGATGAAAAAACTATGTGGTAATAAGAAATATAAAATGAAAATCATATACCCAAAAAGCCATATTTCCTACCCTTAATCAAATATCACTCATCTTCTCCTCCTTTTTATGAAGTCAAAAAACAAAAAAAGATGAAATAATGAAAATCAACAATATTATTCAAAGTAATCAGTTATTAGAAATGAAAGCTCCTCTTAAATTCATGCATCTTGTAAACAACTAAATCAAAACTCCCCCTAAATAAAAGAAATTAATATCACATAATTTCCCCCTTTTTGGAATCATTAGAAACCTATTCATGAATGCATAAATAAGTTATTCATTCATTAATTTGGTTAGGATATCGACTAATTGATTCATTATATCAATAAATTCCAATTCTATATCACTATTTTGCATATGATCTCTAATAAATGATATTGGACCTCTATATGCTTTATCATATAATGTTGAATGGGGTGATTACTTAAGCAAATGAAACTAGTGTTATCACACCTAATGGAAATCTTTGTGAATTATGTGTCATAATCTTTAAGTTATTATCTAAGTCAAAGGATTTGTGTCAAACAACTTTCTGTTACAACATATTCAGCTTTTAATATTGATAAAGCAACCTAATTTTGTTTATTATTAAACCATGACACTAACTTATTTCCCAAAACTTTTCTATCTAATAAGAGACCTTCATAATCCAAATATCTGAGTAAGTCTAAAGATATATTTTTCAGATACCAAATTCCTAAACCCATAATATCACAGACATGTCTAAGAACATGCTTAATAGCTAAAAAATGAGATTATTTAGGACATGAATGAAATATAACGTATAGAAATACAATAATACGATGTTAAGTCCACTAGTAATAAGATAAAATAGACATTCCTCAATGGAGTTTGACATCATCATGTTTACCTTCT
The DNA here is from genome assembly GCA_028565735.1 of Pinacopodium congolense. Classification (NCBI taxonomy): domain Eukaryota; kingdom Viridiplantae; phylum Streptophyta; class Magnoliopsida; order Malpighiales; family Erythroxylaceae; genus Pinacopodium; species Pinacopodium congolense. Next base: position 6,303 of record JAOXYD010220246.1, read on the forward strand.
TTACCCTTGTTTAATTTAGTGGAAGTGCTCTTGGTGATCCCTAGAGTCTTTGCTTGATCCATTCGAAAGCCTTTGAGAAACTGTTGTGGTCTATATCTAATTAATTTTAATTAAATTCTAACCTAATACTAGTTAAAGGCAAGTACACCCTTGACAACAAATAATATAAATAGTAAGTAGTCGATTATTGTATTCCTTAGGGATCTACTTGCAAGTACTAAGTCACACAATGTTTAATTATCTATACAATTCAAGTTTTGATTAATAAGAATTTAAATTAAACAATTGAGTAACTATTATGAATTCAATCTATCTTTGATTAACTATTAAAACATTCTAATGATATGAACTAGCTAAGGTTTTAGATGCAATGTGTTACTCACTTATAATTTTTAGTGTGATAATGACCTAAGACATACTTTACTTAATCAAGATATAACTAATGATCATAGAAACATCTTTTCTCTTTTAATCTCAAATTATTTATTTGATCCATAAAAGTTTTGGAATAAAATACACGAATAATAAAAGCCTAATTCTAAGTTAGTTAAACTTAGGAATCCTTACAAAGGGCTCTAAAGCTTGGTCCATTTTTATATTCAATCATTTTCCCTAATTGATTTTCCAATAATTACAAAACTAATGATTGTGGACTTTGAATTACCTATGAATCTAACTTAGGTCATCAAGCTATACAAGATAAATTAAGCATTTATTTCGGTAAAAATCATCCATACAATTAATTTATAACCTATCTAATTTTCTATTCTAAGCTAAAACAATTTCAACACACATTTTGCTTAATGAAAACCAAGATATAGTCATAAAGTGTTTATTCATTAATGGAAATAACTATGGAGTCAATACAAATAGAAAGAAAAATTTACAAAAATACAATTGAAATTTGATATAGCCTTGGTGTTTCCTAGCTCCTCTCAATATCTAAAGGCATCAACGAGTCTTAATCACTAAAATAATGAAAAAGGAAAACTAATGAGAAACAATGAAAAAAATCTATGCTAAATTATGATATGATAATTTGATATGTTTCTAAGCTATAACCAATGTTTTTTTTTAATCCCTCCTTGTAACTACTAGGGTTCCAAACTTAGGGAATATAAATTAGGGATGAAATTGTCTGCTTGACTCATAAAAATCCCACTTTAAATTTAGAATAAAGGAATACAATGGTGGTTTAATTATGCTTAAACGATGTCATTGATATGTATTTCTATTATTCTTTTCTATATCGTGAGTATAATGACAGTGCATGAAAAGAACAACAACACCATTATCATGAGAAAAGTTGTGAAATTTTTCTAGAAGGTTGCATGAGCAATGACACTATTGTGACATAGGCTATGATGTTGTCTTGAGATTTTTTGGCAATAAAAGGTTTTCAAAATGCATCCCTTTGCTCCTTCTTACTCCATTTTCATTCTTTAAACTCCTTTATCCTTAAAAACCTGAAAATTGAAAAAAAAACTCATAAATGACTTGAATATATGCTTTTATCTGGTAAAAATGCTAAATATTATATCTAAAAACTCATGTAATTTACCCACTAATAGCAGCTCCTTGGTATACTTAGGGCTAATGAAAATTTCTTCCTCTATTTATTTGATTTGTAATCCAAGGAAGAAATTAAGCTTACCTATCAGGCTCATCTCAAAATTCCTACTCAAACACTTTGAAAATTCCTTTTACAAGCATTCATTATTAGTACCAAAAATAGTACGATCCATATAAATTTAAACTATCAAAATATCATTCTTATCCCTTTTAATAAACAAGTTTGTATCGATGTTTTCCTTAATAAAAACATTGTTTAATGGAAAAACACTTAATCTCTCATACCTTATCCTAGGTACTTATTTCAAACCATATAATGCCTTAGAAATTTTTAATTCATGTTTATGTACATCATGATTTTCAAAACTGAGGGTTTTTCTCCAAAAACCTTTTTTTGAATAGAACAATTCTAAAAAAGGACTTTTAACATCCATTGAAATAGTTTAAAACCCATGTATGGTGTAAATGTTAGCAATAACCTAACTATATATGTAAAAGTGTTCTTATAATCTATCCAATCTTCTTGGTTGTATCCGTTAGCTACTAACTTAACTTTATTTCTTATTATGTTACATGACTTATCTAACTTATTCTTAAATTTTTTTTTGTACCTATAGTTTGATGACCTTTAGATCTAAGTGCTATAAGTCCATATCTTATTTCTTTCAAATTTATTTAATTACTCATTCATAATAGAAATCATTTTCTTATCACTAAGATCCTCTTTTGACTACGAGCCCCAAAGGCACTCAAGAAGGGAGGGGGTGAATTGAGTTATTAAAACTTTTTAACCTAAATAAACTAGCCTCCTAAATAAATTCAAATTAAATGCAACCACTAAACTAATATTCAACCTAATATGATATAGAAATGCAAATACCAAATTTGATAACAATTAAACCAATAACCAAGCCACACAACAAGGAATAAGAAGGACATAAGGGTAGAGAAATACATCAAATTTATAGAGGTTTGCCTATTCCGAAGATAGATTACGTCCTCTCTATAACTACTTGTTAGAAATTATACTAACAAAGCAAAACAAATTACAATCTTCTTCTAGGGTGAAGAGTAACCTTTACAACATATAATCTTCTTTAATGAAGGTGAAGAGTAACCTTTTTACAAATCTTTTTATGGTAGATAGGAGCTTTTATAGTACAGAATCAACCAAATAGTCCAATAACCCTGTTATAAGTAATTAAATATACCTAAAGAGGTATTTCACTTAAAGATCAATAAAACTAAGGGCTTTTACATTTAATAACTGAGATGACTAAACTATGATACATTTGAAATCATTAAAAAACTCAATATGGTAGAGTTGATGCACTAAAAATGAGTAAATATGATGAATGATAAGAGTAAACATGCAAAGACTCAAATCTAGATAACTTTGATATATGAGAATATATTAGCTTTAAAACAAACAAATAAGCCTCTAAAAATCCAGTTATATGATCAATGAAACCCTTGAGGTCTTAAACAAATAAAACAAAGAAATTTGAAAGCAAAAAATTCGGGTTAAAATGTCAAAATATGAGATTAAATGCTAAAATATGCAAAACTAGATTGTTATGATATCTATGACTTTATAAGCTTGAATCTACCAATATAACTACGCAATGAATTGAACTATGAAGCACATAAACACTTACAAACAAAAAAGAACAAGATCAATGGATTAGGATTGCAAGACTCATGATTAAGTAAGAATAGGCAAAATAGAGGTAATTTTGATATATCCTAAAATTTTAGCTTAAAATAATCGAAATAAGCTCCCAAAATATGAAACAAAGATAAAATAAACTTTAGAGCATTTAAAATAACACAAAATAATAATTTCTCAGCCTTAGAAATTATTTAAAATAAAAATGGAATGATTGAACCAAGAGTAGTGAAAACTTAGGCAGCTTTGAGGTTTTGAGAGATTTTATCATATAAACTTGTTTTAAGAGCATAAAAAAGTGTTAGAAATGTTTAGGAATGGTATATACGGGGTTAGGAAGGGCTTATAAATGTTAAATGAAAAAACCATTTATTTAGGAGACAAAAATAAGTTAAAAACATGAAACTCATGACTAGTCATTGGGGTCTGGGAGCTTAACGTTACCTTGTTCAACCACTTTTCATACCTAGAAAAAACACAAAACATGACTCAATTCAATTCTAAACCTCTTCAAACATTAACCTAAGATTGAATAAGATTTAAAACAAGTTTTAAATCATGATTTGATACTATATGAAATACCAAAACCAATTAAAAACTTCAAAATCATGAATTAGCTTATATAATGAACATTTATGCAACTTTATAAAACTATATGCAATGCATTATCAAATTGGTGTCCTTAGATCAATTGATCAATAAGTAAAACTTAAGACACATTTGAAACAACCTAACTAAGGTTTTGAAACTACCATATCCCTTGTTCTACTAAGAACTTCAATTTTGGCCTTCAAGCTCAATCTTTCCACAACAAATTTATCATGAAATACACCTATCTTTAAATTGCATAATATAAACTTAAATCAGTAGTAAGAAAACATGTTTTCTTATCATTAAAACTAAGATTAGAACCTCCTTTAGTTTAAAAATCTCCTCCTTTTTTATGATGAAAAAATAAGTGATATTATAAAGAGAACAAACCACATTCCAAACAACAAAATCATAAGCATAACCAAACATCTTCTATCTTTAACGAGTGCCAATTACAACCAAAGCTTCCCCTTAGTTCATGCTTTAAAACATTTTAAGCTTCCCTTAAATATATTCATTAACACATGTAGGAGTAATAAACCATAAAAGGGATAATTAAGCTTTAGAAACACATGTTATGCATAAAAGCACATAATCTTAAAAAGTAGCCAAAACTTTTGACTCCTCCTTAATGATAAAAACAATATCACACATATTTCTCTCCCTTTTTGACATCATTAAAAAGAGTAAAAAACATGCATGAAATCATGAAGTAAGAGAGGAAAAACATGCATAAACATATGAAAATCAACGAGATATCCCATCAATTATGCATAATTCTCTTCTAACCATACAAAACTTGTCCTCATTCATTGGTTTAGTAAAGGTCTCAGCTAATTGACGACGAGCTTCCACAAACTTCAATTCAATATCACCATTATGTATATGATCTTATATAAAATGAGGTCTTATCTTAATATGCTTAGTTCTTGAATGTTCAATTGTATTCTTGTTTAGGTAAATGGCACTAGTGTTATCACACCTAATTGAAATCTTTATAAGTTCCATTCCATAATCTCTAAGATGTTGCATAAGCCAAAGAACTTATTCACAACAACTATTGGTCGCTATATGTTTTTCTTTGGTGTTAGATATAGTCACATAATTTTACTTCTTACTAAACCATAAAACTAACGCATGACCTAGAAATTGACAAGTGTTGGAGGTACTCTCTCTATCTAATAAGCTACCAACATAATCTACATCCAAATATCCAACTAAGTCAATGAATACATTTTTAAGATACCACAATGATGAATTGACTAAGTATCTAAAATTTTTTTTGACAGTTAATAAATGAGACTCTTTAAGACTAGGTTGAAATTTATCATACAAGCACACACTAAATATGATATCGGGTCTACTAGCTGTTAAATATAATAAGCTATCAATTATAACTCGATGATGCTTGACATCTACTAGCTTACCCTCTTCATTTTTGTCCAACTTTATGGTGACACTCATTAGTTTTCCTAGTGGTTTTATTTGACTCATTCCAAATCGTTTGAGTAACTCTTTTGTATATTTGGCTTATTTTATGAAATCCCATCCTTGATTTGCCTACTTTGGAGTCCAAGAAAGAAATTTAACTCTCTTTTCATGCTCATCTCGAATTCCCTACTTATATAATTTGCAAATTCTTGACATAAAACATCATTAGTAGCACTAAATATAATATCATCTACATAAATTTGAACAACAAACAAATAATTCTTTTCTTTCTTTGAAAACAAAGAAGTATTAACTTTTCCTTTGGTAAAGCCATTTTCAAAAAAGAAAAGAACTTAATCTATAGGAGGTTGTTTCAAACCATACAAAACTTTTAGCATGTTTGAAAATGTACGAGTGCATCGTGATTTTTAAAACTTGAGGTTGTTCTCCAAACACCTACTCTTGAATAAAACCATTTAAGAAAGTACTTTTAACATAAATTTGATAAAGTTTAAAACCCATATAAGAAGAAAAAGTAGGCAAAAGTCTAATAGTTTCTAATCTTTCCACGGGTGCAAAGGTCTCTTCACAATCAATTCTCTCTTCTTGATTATATCTTTTTGCCACCAATCTTGCTTTATTTCTGACAATATTTTCATCCTCGTCAAACTTATTTCTAAAGACCCACTTAATATCAATAATTTTATGATTATTAGGTCTAAGTATTAAGATCCATACTTTGTTCCTTTCAAATTTGTTTAAATCTTCATTCATGACTAAAATCTCACTCTCATCATTCAAAGCTTTATCTATAGTTTTAGGCTCAATGTTAAATAAGAATGCCATATGATACTAATCTCTAAAGGATAATCTAGTTGCTACACCTATTCCTAATTCATCTATAATTTGGTTAAAGGGATGATCTTTCTTAAAACTCTACTCTTTTGATAAGCTCCCATCTCTCCTAATGTCCTCACTTAGTTCAATAATAGGGTCATTAAGTAAAATTTGGATTTCTAAGTTGTCTTCCTTAGGTTCTTCCAAACCTAAATTCTCCAAATCTTTGGATAAACCTATATTATCATCATTAACATTCTTCTTGATATCAAAAGGATTAGATTCATCAAACACAATATTCATCAACTCTTCAATCATCATGGTTCTATTGTTAAAGACTTTGTAAGCTCTCCTAGTAAAAGAATAGCCAACAAGTATGCCTTCTTCTGATTTAGCATCAAACTTACTCAAATTATCTCTAGTATTCCAAACAAAGCATTTACAACTAAATAATTTAAAATAACTCACCTTTTGTTTCTTTCCATACCAACGTTCATATGAAGTTTTATCCATGCAAGGCCTTATGTAGACTTTATTGGATACATGACACACATATACAATGGAATCTACCTAAAAATAGTAAGGAACATTATATTCATTAAACATGGTTCTAGTCATTTCTTGTAAATTTCTATTTTTCTCTCAACAACACCATTTTCAAGGAGTTCTAGGAATTGATAATTTATGAAAGTGCCATTTTATTTATAATATGAATAAAAGAATTCATTTTTAAATTCTCTACCATGATCGTTTCTAATTAAAGTAATCATAAAGCTTTTTTCTAATTGAACTATTTTGAAAATTTAACAAAACATATAAAACTTTCATCTTTACTAGTAAGAAAAATTTCCTATGTAAATCTAGTATAATAATCAATAATTATATATGCATACAATTTACCACCTAAACTTGCAACTCTAGATGATCCAAACAAATCCACATGTAATAATTCTAAAGGTCTAAAAGTTGTTACCACATTTTTCTTCTTAAATGAAGCTTTGGTTTGCTTGCTTATTTGACATGCATCACACATCTTGTCTTTTTCATACTTCATCTTTCGTAAACCATTCACCAGCTCCTTGTTGAAACAATTTGAAATATGTTCCATATTAGCATGATTTAACCTCTTATGCCACTTGCAAATATCTTCATTCATGAAAATAAAGCACTTAACATTTAGGAATAAATGGCAAGATCATCCTAGCATAGAACACATTTCAAATATTTGTAATAAGGAGCCAGTGAATGGAAATCAAGCACTTAACATTTTGGTTAGAGAGATCAATTAAATCAATGGTATAAATATTTCCCACCCTCCTACCAATAAAAATAATGCAATTATCAATCACTTTAGAAATTATGTAAGATTTAATTTCAAAGGAGACTTTGAAAACTTTATCACATAATTGACTCACACTTAACAAATTATCCTTTAAACCTTCTAGTAAAAGTACATTATCAATCGTAACATTATTCTTACCATTTTTCCTAATGCTAATTATCTTACCTTTGACATTGTCTCCATATGTGACATATTCACCATCTTTATCTTTTAAAGAAACAAATTGAGAGGCATCTAGAGTCATATGTCTAGAGCATTCACTATCTATAAACCATGTGCTCGTCTTCAAATCATACAAAATAAAGAAAATCATTTCACTTTAAATACCCACATTAATTTAGGTCCTTTGAGGTTAGATAGATTTCTAGTTCCTAAAGCTTTTGGAAAATTATAAAACCTAGATGGTTTATCCAGAAAGAAAAGAAAAGAAATTCTAAATGACCAATCTTATCATAATAATTACAAACATATGTAACTTCATGAAATGCATGTTTGTTCTAAAGTTTTTCCTATATGAAAATTTCATGTGACATTTATAAAATTTCATCTTTATTGAATCTTAGCCTAAAATAAGTATGAGAAAAATTTCTTAATGCATGCATGCATAGGATATGCATGTGAATGTGTAGGCTGAATGTGCATAGGTTGTGGCATGTATGCATTATATGATGATTTTACATTTGTAAAGAAATTATGTCTTTTATTGGGTTCTTGCACATTTCCCTTAGATGTAGATTTTTCAAGCATACATTAAATTATGATAAGTTTTCCTAGATTGAGTTCAGAAGATGATACACCATTCTCAAAGGATGGCCTGGGAACATGCTCTTTATCCAAACTTTTTTCCTTTATAAAAATAGTTTACGCATTAGGTGTTCCACTCCCTTGAATAAAGCCTAAGCCACATTTATCATTTGATGTATTTTAGGCTCCTAGCATGTTATCTAGATTTTCTTTTCCATTGGTGAACTTTTCTGATGAGTCTTTAAGACATTTTATCTCATGCTTTAAGGAATCATTTTCATCTATCATCTTCATTTTTATCATTAACAAACTCCACACTCTTAGATTATAAAGCATTCAAATAATTCTTTAACTTCTCATTCTCTACTCTAAGATCATCCATCATCTTCATGCATTCCTTGTGTTTGGATGATAATTTCCTCTTTCTCATGGTAGCACATTCAAACATCTACCAATTCATCATATCTTAAGCTAACATATATAATAATATTCTTATTCTTATCATCATTAGAATGGGAAAAAGATGGCACCTCATTATCCAAGGGCACGAGACAAAACTTAACACTTTCATTTTTAAATTTGTTGGTTTCATATTCACTTTCGATCTCCCATAAGACTTTCAAGGATTTCTTTCCCTTTTTTCCCTTCTTCTCCCCTCTTTCTTTCTTGCTACTTCATTCATCCATCTCATTCTCCTTGAGAAGTGGGAAATAGCTCTTCAAATGTCCCAATTTCATATATTTAAAACAAACAACATTAGTAACCTTTCTCTTGTAATCATACTTACCTTGATTTCTTTAAATCTACCTCCTTCTTCAAGAATTTATTTCTGCCTCCTTCTTCAAGAATTTGTTGAACTTTTTAGTGAGGAGAGCTATTTCATTATTAGTATTTTTCTAAGATCTTCAATATTCACTAGACTCACCTTTCTTGAATTTTAATGCCAAATTTCCTTCTTAATGAAGCTTCTTCCTCGTTTGCTTTTGAGTTCTTCTTCATCATCTCATGAGTAAGTAATAAGCCTATCAATTCCACTAAAGGCAAAATGTTAAGGTATTTAGCCTTTTGAATGAAGGTTATCTTTGTATCCCATTAATTTTTCAAAGACCTCAAAATCTTTATAATAAGTTCAATACATTTATGATGTCAATATATCTAGTTTACATGTTAAAAATACTTCATTATAATGTATTGAAAACAATTCACATTGAAGAATGAGCATGGGCATCTTACTCTCTTTCACTTGGTTGATACCTTCACGAGTAATCTCTAAAGTATGCCAAATATCTTTAGCTGTTTCACACAAAGATACTCTATTGAATTCACTTATACTCAAAGCACAAAACAAAATATGAATGGCATTATAATTTAGTAAAAGTAATCTTTCATGGTCTAAATTGCACTCTTCCTCACCTTGGGAGTTCTTGACCATGTTCTAACTTAGTGGGAATGTATAATGTCATTCACTATTTCCAACAATTTAATAATTTCAATTTGAAAGAAAAACTTCATTCTAGTTTTCCAATATAAGTGCTCATTTCCATCAATGAAAGGAGGCCTACCAACATATTGACCCTCATAACTAGATGAACTTACCAAATGTGCCATGATTGATGTTTGCTCACAATTTCATTAGAAATTAATGTAAATATGAGATCTAGATTTCGATACCAATTGTAAGCTCCAAAGGCTCTCAAGAGGGGGAGGGAGGTGAATTAAGTGATTAAAATTGTTTAACCTAAATAAACTAGAGTCTTAATCTAATCCAAACTAAATACAATCATTAAACCAATATTTAACCTAATATGATATGGAAATATAAATACTAAATTTGATAACAATTAAACCAATAGCAAAACTACACAACCAGTAATAAGAAGAAGATAAGGGTAGAGAAAGAAACTGAATTTTTTTAGGTTTGCCTACCTAAAAATAGACTACATTCTCTCTCTAAATACTTATTAGAAATTCCACTAACAAAGAAAAAACAATTAAAATCTTCTTCTAGGATGAAGAGCAACCCTTACAACACAAAATTTTCTTATTGAAGGTAAAGAGTGTTGTAGTGTAACTATACTATAATTTTGACCAATCTAATCCTAGATCAACCAAAGGCAAGCGTACCTTGTCAACAAGTAGTATAAAATGATAAGAAACCAAGTATTGTCTCCTTAGGAATCTAAGCATAATACTAATTCAATTAATTTTTAATTATATAGATGAATCCAAATTTACTGAGTAAAATAAATAAAAATGAGAAAATGAAAATAAATTAAATAGCATTCTATCTAAACAAAGCTAATGAATTAAGAGTCTAACAAATGATAATTTAACTAGAGCCTCGAATTTCAATGGATTAACAAATCAAAAATAGATCATTGGACATATTTAAGGTATTTAAACTTAATTAATCTATTTGATCTAATAAAAAATTGAAGTAAAAGGAATAAATCACAAGATTCTTAAACATAAGTTTGTTAGATCTAAAAACCCTAAAAAAAGACTTTAGAGTCAATCAACATCTAAATTCAATCATGTCACCTAATTAGTCTCCTAATAATTAAAATATCATGGTTATGGGTCCTTTAATCATCTAAAAATATAATTAAGATGGCCAATCAAAGAAAGATTAGATTAAGAACTTTAATTAGGAAAAAAAAACCTCCAAACACACAGAAACCAATTAATCCTAACCCTAGGTTAAAAAAAATTAAGCACACATATTCAATAAGAGAAACAAGAATATAATAAGAAAATACATATCCAGTCTTCAATCTATCTTGAATGCTCTTGAAGGATGTAATCCACTTGCCCAATGCAAAGAAATAAAAAAAAGGAACAAAAAACAAAACCTAAACTAAATCCTAACTAAGAATAAGACAGTCTAAACCTCTCCTCTTCAATCTGTTCTAGCCTCCCCCTCTATCTCTTTTATGTGGTTTTAAGACTTTTATATAGGTCTTAGGTGGCTGCTAGGGTTTGGGGGATGTTTTCTTGTCATTTGTCAACTTTGCTCTTTAAAAATATAAAAAATGTCATTTAAGTCCTAGGACAACACCTTTAGTCCCTCTTCACGTTTTCTATTCTAACTCCTTCTATACACCTCTAATGGCCATGAAATTTGGCATGTAGATTTTTCACATCATGTTAATATACCACATAGAGGTTTAGAATGATCAGATCTTTAGAAGTACCCTAATGTATCACCAAATTCATCTACACCAAAACTGGTGCTTATTTGAACTTCTTTTTCACTTCTCTTGATGCATCCTTCATAGATTGTATATGACCTTGAAATTTGGTGTGAAATTTTATAACATGATGATTGAAGTTTATAAATTGATTTCACACCTCTTCTAGCTCCATAAGGGCCTCAAAATGCTCATAAAATTGATTCCATATGCGTTTTTAAGCTCCTTTTTTATTCTTTTCAATCTAATTATGTCCAAATAGCCTTAAACCTATAGTATAATCAAAATAACTCATAATTATGAGTGAAAACACATTAAAAAATGGCATAAAAACCAATTTATATCACTCCTAATAAAGAGTAACCTTTTTAGAAATCTTTTTATGGTGAAGAAAGGCCTTTATAACAAACAATCAACTAAATACACCTAAAGAGGTTCTTCACTTAAAACTTAATTAAACTAAGGGCTCTTGTTTTCAATAAATGAAATGGTTAAACTATAATTCCCTTGTAAGCATAAACAAACTCAATATGGCAAATTTAATGCAATATGAATGAGTAAATATGATGAAAGTTAAGAGTAAAGATGCAAAGACTTAAATCTGGGTAGCTTTGATGTATATGAATATATTAGCTTCAAAACAAACAAATAAGCCTCTAAGGCTTGGGTAGTGAAAACATGGGTAGCTCTGAGGTTTTGAGAGATTTTATCTATGAACTTGTTCTGAGAGCATAAAGAAGTGTTATAAATGTTTAGGAATGGTATATAAGGTGTTGGGAAGGGTTTAAAGATTTTGTATGGAAAAAATAACTATTTAGGAGAAAAAAATAAGTTAAAAATGCGAAACCCAAAACTATCTGTTGGAGTCTGGGAGCCCAACAATGAGGCTTAGGAGCTCAATGACACCATGTTTAACTTTCGTTCATGCTTAGAAAAACACAAAACATAGATCAATTCAATTCTAAACCTTTCCAAACATTAACCTAACATTGGATAAGACTTAAAACAAGTTTTAAATCATGATTTGGGGCTATATTAATGACCAAAAGTAACTAACACTTCACAATAATGAATTAGATTATATAATGAAAATTTATGCAACATTATAAAACTATATGTAATGCATGATCAAATTTGATCCCTAAGATCAATTGATCTATAATTAAAACTTACAAACACATTTGAAACAACCTAACTAAGGTCTTGAAAATACCATTTCCCTTATTCTTCCAAGAACTTTAATTTTGGCCTTCAAGCTCAAGCTTTCCACATTGAAGTCATCATGAAATACACCTATCTTTATATTCCATAACATAAACTTAAATCATTAGAGCACATTTAGTTAGGTTATTAGTTTTGGTCGTTTTAAATCACTCATCAGTTCCTTAAGATTTATGGACTCAAGATTT
>JAOXYD010220256.1:0-46118 GCA_028565735.1 Pinacopodium congolense
TGGCTATTATGGATACCAATAGATATGGTGTGTTTACATGTTTGTTTAAGTATTAAGTATATATTATAAATATTGTATATTACTTGAATATTAGGATGGCTTATTTATGAATAAGTGATGTTCGTTGAATATTAGGATGGCTTGTTTATGAATAAGTGGTAATTAGTATGTCTTGCATATGTAGTTGAGTACTATACACATATCATAAATATTAGGTGTTACTTAAATACTATAATGATTTATTTATGAATTGAGTAATTTTTAATATGATTATGTGATGTAAATGTATTAAGTATAAGAAACATGAGAATTTGAATTTGTAAGTACGTACTAATATTAATGAATATAGTAAGATATGATGCCTACTTATGGGTTGGTATGTTTGAAATGAAATAGAACATAATTGGTGAAGGTTAAAGGTAGAGAATTAGAGTGTGAAGGAAAGAGTTAGAGAATTAGAAGCCTACCAAGAATAAGGTATATTTAATGGCCACAATTATGTTGATGATATGGATATGAGGCATGAGATTGTAATTTAATGCTAGGAATCTATCCATGAGACAAGTGCTAAGGTATTCCAAGTTGGAAGTAATATCTTGTGCTATTTTTTTTGGGTACTAAGTTGGTGGTGAGATATTCTAAGTAGTAGAAAATATCATGTGTTGTATTTACTAGGCACTGAAGTGATTACAGGGTACCTATGGTGATGCTGAGATATCATGTGCATATTAAGATAATGTGTTTTATGATGAGATTAGCTTGTGATGATGAGATTGGCCGCATAGACCATTTAGTGTAACTCTACTAAGTAAGCAGGGCCTTAATATGTGCAAAAGAATAAGATATATTTGTAAATTGATACATTTTATGGTGTGATTGATTTATTGGCTAACTTCATCACAATTATGCTTATTTATTAATTCTATGTTCATAAAATATTTCTTATCTATAAATTATGTATATAGTGTAAAAGGGTACACTTTAATTACATTTTCTAAATTGATAGCTCATTCGTTGCCATTTATTTTTTGAGAGATAAATTATATGACTCTCCTTAGTATCAAAGTTCTTACCTCGTTTCCCATATTAAGTAGGCTAGAATATTACAAGGTGCTTTAGTTTTGTTATATGCTTATTCTAGAATTTTTTTCTATTTTTAAAGTATCTTATAAGTTTAGTTGGCATTCATTAATTGAATGTAATTGGTTGAGGCTAGAAATTATAGATCACTTTAATTAATGAACTTGAGGTTTTATTTACTACTATGAAGAATTATGGTTTTTAACGAAAAATAAATGTGAATGTAAAGACGGGGTTACCTTAGGTGGAGCAATTTTGTGGAAATAGGGTTACAAAAAAGTATTTGTAGTTAATTTTTCAATTGAAGTAATATAGTAGTTAGTTTTCTAATTGAAGTAGAAAACATTGTTATACTTGTAGTTAGGGTGTTTATCATTTTAGTTCACCTTATATACTAAAAAAATTACTCATCAATAAGAAATTTTTAAGATTTTTTTTGGTATGTTCTAAGTTATGAGAGTGCTTTTCATCCTCTGTTTTTTATTGAATTAATCTAAAACTTATCAAAGTTCTAATTATGGCACTTTAAAAACTTTATAAAATTATTTATCAAATTTATATAATAAAAGATCAATCTCAATTACTTGATTTAGTTTTCTCGGTGAGATTTCAATTCCATTCGTGGATTTTATAGGTTTTAATTTACATGAGTTTCAAATTAGTTGGTATTAGAGTAAGGATTTAAATCAAGTTTACATATTTCTTCTTTTAAACATACTTCTACACCTAACAAAGCACAAGATTCATTTTTTAGTCTTTAGGTTACAAAGTCAATTTAAATGAATGAATACGACGTATAATGATATGAAGAATGCTTTGAAAAAGTCACCCCATTAAATTACAAAATTGCAAAGGGGATAAGTGCCATAAGTTAAGGAAGGAAAGGCATGCTCCAATGCCTTTAATTTAATTGATCAATGTTTTGGATGATAAGATAAGTAGGGAGAAGATGGATTAATTTTTATAAGTAATAGTGTTAGGTTTGAAGTAAGGAGATGAGATATCATGAAGGAGATCCTAAAAACATATATGGAGCCAATAGAGAGATGAAATATAACATAAAGGATATGAAAGTATAAGTAGAACTTTTAGGAGCATTAAGACGAAGATTCCTTCTTTTCAATGTAGGAAAAATCCTAAGGTATAACTTGGAATAGGAAAAGAAAGTGTAGCTATTGTTGGTTCTATTTGGAAGTTAGAGGGGTGAATTATGTTCTTTAATGTTTCTCTAAATTAATGATCCTAAACTGATGCAGAAGCTTAATAACAAATACTATAAGCAATATGAACAGTGTAAAAAGTAATATAAAAAATTGCAAACAAAACTCTAAATAAAAGAGCAACGGAGAGAATAAGTAAACTTATTTTTATAGTGTTTCAATGACAACCTCTTCACTTGTTTTTAGTCCCCAACACCTTGTTGCGTCTTCCACTATCTCAAATTTGCACAACTTATAATCCCCTTTTCAAGGCTTTAAGGTAACCTTTTACATTCTCATAATTTCAAAAATTCATAATTACTAAAAAAAACAATTGAAGAAGTGTCTTACTTAGCTTATAAAGTGTTTGAAAGGGCTCACAAATACTTGGAAATGAATGCATAAAAGAAGATTACAAAATTTCAATGCAACCAATTAAAAACTCAACCAAAACTCATATCTAATGACTTAAATCACCTGTATGTGCTTCTTACACTTGTTGGACACATTTCATAATTCCTAAAGCACCTTTTATAATGAAAAATTATCCTACTAGTCATTTATGATTATTTTCCAACATTTATTTTAAATTAATTCACTTTACGTTGTATTTTTTTTTATTCGTGCATGATTCTCATAATAATTGGTTGATCAGTTCGTGCATCAATTGACTAGTCACTAGATGACCGATATAATCAATTGGTTACTCTCTTCCACTTATTCATTACAAAATCCATTTTTTCTCCAAGATTGTATAACTATTTCTTTAGAAGTTCATTAATATACTTATCTTTGAAAAACTTAACCATAACAAACATTTGTACAAATTTGTCTTGTCATCATCAAAATAAGGTGAAAACTCCCTTGGTTCAATAATGTCCTCCTTTTTAATGATAACAAAATCATGTTATATTATAAAATATAAAATAAAACTAAACACTAAAAGCAATCAATACTAACTAAAATTCACTAAATAACACATAGCAACCATTTATTAAAACTCCTCCTTTATATTACTTCAAAGGTAATTAGGAAATAGTATTTCAGTAAAAAATTCAAACACAAAATCACAATACCATATAAAAAACACATATTCATTACAACATAATCCAGAACCATCATATTATCAATTTTTTTGTGAAGCCACCTAAATCAATCATAATTTGCTCAAACTTAAACAAATTTAAAATCATTATAACTTTACAAGTTAAAATTATTACAACTCCCCTAAGTTCATTAAAAATCATTACTCCCCTTAATTTCACCCATTATATTCATTAATCTACTAAAGAAAACCCTTTAGTAAAATATAATATCACATCTATCTCCCCCTTTTTTGGAACTATAAAAAAGGTAAATATAAATGCAAAAAAATTATAATAATTCAAACAAATAAGTATGATGAAAAACACACTAGTATCATGATGAAGTTTCATTTATCATGCCTATCACACATTGTTTTACTAAAAATATCCAATAATTATTGCATTGTATCCATAAATTCTAGTTAAATATTGCCATTTTGAACATGGTCTCTAATGAAATGATATCTAATTTTTATATGCCTTGCGTTCGAATGTTGGATGGGATTTTTAGTGAGGAAAATTGCTCTTGGATTATCACATATTATAGGAATTTTGTTAAGAACTATCCCATAATCCTTAAGTTGTTATTCAATTCATAGTATTTGAGAGTAATAGCTACAAATGACTACATATTCAACTTCTACCATGGACAAGGCTACAAATTTTTTTTTCTTATTAAACTAAGACATTAATGCATTATCTAAAAACTGACATGTACTAGATGTACTCTTCTTATCCAACAAACTACCAAAATACTCCATATCTAATTATCTATCTAAATAAAAAAATGTGTTTCTAGGATACAATAGTCCTAAGTTTATTGTTCCATATAAGGATGCCTTTTATAGCTAATGAATGCGACTCTCTAGGACATGCATGAAACTTAAGAATATACTAAACATTATGTTAGGTCTATTAGTAGTTAAATATAAAAAACTACCAATAATACCTCTATATTATTTAACATCTACAAGCTCATAAACCTTATATTTGTTCAACTTGGTGGACATGCTTATAGGTCTGCCTAGAGACTTTTTTTGGTCTATCTTAAAGTTCTTGGGTAACTCCTTTGTATACTTTACTTGATTAATGAATATCTCTTCCTTCCAAAGAAGAAGTTTAATTCCTCTTTTATGCTTATTTCAAATTCCCTACTCAAGAACTTTGAAAGCTATTTGACATAAAATCTCATAAGTAACACCAAATATAATATTATCTACATATATTTGAACAATTACAATATCATCTTTATCTTTCTTAATGAGCAAAATAGTATCTACCTTTCCTTTAATAAAACCATTTTCTAATAGGAAAGCCTTTGATCTACGATATCATGTCCTAGGTACTTATTTTAAGGATATGACGCCTTAGAAAGTTTTAAAATGTGCTCAACTGTGTCATGTCTTTCAAAACTAAGGGATTGTTATACATATATTTTTTCTTGAATAAAACCATTAAAAAAGCACTTTTAATATCCATTTGAAAAAGTTTTAAGACCCATGTATGATGCAAATGTAAGTAAAAGCCTAATTGCTTCTAATCTATCTATGGGGGCAAATGTTTTATCACGTAAATGTTTTATCATAGTCTATACCTTCTTCTTAGTTATATCCTTTGGCTACTAGCCTAACCTTATTTCTCATTATGTTACCTTGTTCATCTAATTTTTTCTGAAAAACTTATTTTGTGCCTATAATGGGGTAATCCTTTGGACTAGGAACTAAAGTTCCTACTTTATTACTTTAAAATTTATTTAACTATTAATTCATACTCAAAATTCAATGTTCATCACCTAAGGCTTTAACTATATTCTTAGGTTCAATTTAAGATATAAATGTAGGATGAGAAAATTCTTAAAATTAGATCTAGTGTTTACCCTTTGCTGAAAATCACCAAGTATTTGGTTTGATGGATGATCCTTCTTGTGTCTCTAATACTTTGGCAACTCATCATCCTTCCTTTTATTGCTTAGTTAAAAAATGGTTTCCTTGTATTATAACTTATCCATCCTCCTTTTCCTCTTCAAGAGTTAACTTTTTTAATTCTTTGGACAAATCTACATCATCATCTTCAAGATCACTCTTGCTTTCAAAAGGACTAATCTTAACAAACACTACATACATAGATTCTTTAACAATGCTTCTTTGTTACAACTCTATGTGCTTTACTAGTTAAGGAATAGGGATACTAAATGCACCAGTAATCAAATTTTTGATATTTTTTAAATTCAACATTCAACCTTTAAAAACTTGCTCAACTCAAGAAAAAAGTTAGATGCCATTAATTTTATGCTAATGTAGTTAATGAATTTTGCCTTGTGGGCATCCACATGATAAAAGCGCCATGTGAATGTCTATGTATATAACTCCCACCTTTAAAATTTTTTAATTTAGTGACTAAATCTTTATAAATTTTAATTCAATTTCCAACTTTAAAATTTTTCAATTTAGTGACCAAATTTTTGGAATTTCTCAATTTAGTGTTCAACCTTAAAATTTTTTAATTTAGTGACTAATTTTTGAAAATTAGTTCAAATTCAATCAAATTTAGTTTTTTAATAAAATAATAAGTGATTAATAAAAAAATATTTTATTAGGAAGTATTGTATAATGACCTCTTAGTTTAGTTAACAAAAACCTAATTATAAGTTGAAGTCTCTTTTAAAAGATATCCAAGATTTAAACTTCTTTGACCTAAAGGAAATAATTCATGAATAAAACTTTTAAAATAAATATATACTAATTATAAAATATCTTTCATAAATAAATTTAGATTTAAAGAAATATTAATTTTTATAAAAAAAGTATATATAGACATTAAAAAACTTTTTCCTCAAAAGATTGGAAATTATTCCATTGAAAAAATTTAATATATATTCTCACTATAAGTTCTTAAATTTTTTTAAAGAATATTATTTGATAGTTTTGATACCTCGACTATCCACAATAATTTAATATTTTTTATTCCACGTGAATTTATTCTTTTATAATATATATGAAATAGAAAATTCTTAAAATATGATTTTCTTTTATACCAGAAGATCAAATTAAATTAAATTCATTCCAATTTTTAATTAATAAAATAATTATTGTATTAATATTTAAAATTAATTTATTCTAAATATTTGTATCATTCTATTCATTAATATTATATTAATTACTTTCAATTAAAAAAATAATGTATTGTTTTTTTGTATAATGAGGTCATACATTAAGTTCTTTTTAATAGAATAATTTTCAATATTTTGATGGAATAAGTTATTTTTTTATGTTTACATCTATTTTTTGTTATAAATCAATAATATATCTTTAAGTCAAAATTTATTTTAAAATTTTTTTTATGACTAATATATATTTAATTTAAAAATTTTATTTATAAAATATTTCCTTTAAGTCAAAGACTTATTAACTTTAAATGTTGGATATCCCTTAAAAGAGAATCTAACATATAATTAAATATTTGTTAGCTAAACTTTACAATATTTTTGATAAAATATTAAGGTCTTAATCACTTGTTATTTTTTCTAGTAAAAACAAAAGAAAAAAAAATTAACTTGATTTAAACGAAAATTTAAAAATTAGTTACTAAATTAAAAAATCTAAATATTAGACATTGAATTGAAAATTTCCAAAAAGTTGTTAATTAAATTAAAAACATTTAGAGATTAGAAATTGAATTGAAAATTTCTAAAAGTTTGGTCACTGAATTGAAAATTTTTACAGATTAGAGTTATATATATGGACATCTACATCGCAGTTGTCATGTGGACATCCATTAATCACGTTAGTATGAAACTAACGAAGTTTAACTTTTTTCTTGAGCTGAGGGAATTTTTAAAGGTTGATCACTAAATTAAAAACTTTTAAATGTTGTATACTAAATTGAAAAAAATCCTAAAAGGTTAATCACTAGTGTGTTTACTATCTCTTAAGGAATATCTTACAAAGATGCCTTTCATCAGTTCTAAATTGAAATTTACCTAAAATATCTTTAGTGTTCAAAATGTAGAACTTGCAACGAAAAACCTTAAAATAACTGATTTTGAGTTTCTTAGCCTTCCAAAGTTCATATGGGGTTTTGTCCATTTTAGGCCTAATGTATACCTTGTTTACTATATGACATTCATATGCAATGACTTCAGCCTAAAAATTCTTGGGTAATTTATATTTATTAATTATATTCCTAGCCATTTCTTAAAAGGTTCTATTGTTTCTTGCTATTATGCTATTTTGTTAGAGAGTCCTTGGGTTGAAAAGTTATAAGGTATGTAATGATCATCAAAGAAACTTTTAAGCAAGTCATTTTCAAATTCCCTATCATAGTCACTTCTAATTGAGTTAGTAAGGGACAATGAAATATGTGGGTCATTTAAGTTAAGGTTAAAAGAAAGAGAGCCTTAATCATTTCCATCTAGTATACATGTAGTAGATTCAAATTAGTTTAGAGCAAGTTCTGAAGGTAACTATCTAAAAGAGTATCACACACACAAAGAAATGAAATGAATTTGGAATGGAGTCATATAGACTCAATTCCTAAGATAGGCTCAAATGAAAATCCATCATATTTTTATACATTACCAAATCACTCAAGTATTAATTTCTGAGTAAGCTTATGCAGTCAACTACTTTAATCAATTGGCATGATTTGCCTTCTATTCAAGCAGCCTACTTTGACTTCAAGCATACATTTAATACAATTGCAAAGAACTTGACATACTTAATACTAATAACCTAACATGCATACTAAATGACATGAAAAATTCAAATACAAACACAAAGACTACCATAAAGACTACCTCCCCATACTTGAAGGAAATATTGTCCTCAATATGTGAAGAGGACACCAAAACAAAGAGCACTGAGATTAAAGTCACAAAACAAGCCAACTCACAATACATTAAAATGAAAAAAAAATAAACAAAAGAAATAAAAAACAAATAAAGAGAGGGTAAGAAAGCTTATAAAGATGGTGGTCACAATGGCATTGGGGATGACACGTGAAGTCTTTGGATCTAAAATGACTTGAGAACCTTCTTTGTCAGGTAGTGCTATTGGCGAGCCACCCTTTCCAACTTTTCATCCATTTAAGTCAATTGATACATCATTTTACAATTGTTAGCTTTCATAACATTGATCACCTATTGCAATCCTAACACTTTAGATTCCTCGCTTGATGTCTCATCGAAGTTGGTGGTAGCCTTGGAACTCGAAACTCCCTAGGTGAACTTGTGTTTCACACCAATACGAGAACAACGATTTGAAGCTCCATATTGGCTTGCTCTAGAATCTCTGAACATCTTAAGTAGGGTGCATTAAAATATTCACAAGGGACAGGGGTCAAACTAGTAGTATCAATTTTAAAATGTCGAGCTAATGTAGTGGCAAGATATCCCATGCCTAAATATGAACCCCTTTTAACCATATATTGCACTAGAGATGGGAAAAAATAGAAAGACATATGAAGCTTGATCTTCTCATCTACGCACCCTAATAAAAAAAATTCCATAGTGGAACATTTGTTACTTTGAGTTTTGGAAAAAACAGCATAACAAATGAATTTGTAAAGGAGTAAAAGTTCATGGCTAAGGATATAAGCATTAAAAGCATTGTGAGCATTGAAATTAGGCATTTTAGTTAAATATCTCTAATAAATGGTGGGTGAAAAGTCTTGGTGTGTGTCTTTCACTTGTTCTTTTAGAAAACCAAAGAGGTTATTCAACAATTGTTCATCTAAATTATGAGTTTGACCTCTTAACCTAAACTAAAACACACTTGGTTTACTAGATTCATAATGCAAAGAGGTGAAAAATTCAAGTGTTAGTTCTCGAAAAATAGGGTAATTAATTTTCACAAATGCTTTTCAACCACCTCTTTTACACAATTTCAACACTTTCTCTTTAAGTCCTATCATTTCCAAAAGAGTGAAATCAAAATACCTAGGTGTAAGGATAGTACTATTAGTAAGAAGAGTGTACCTATCACCTTCCTCTTTAGAGAAGATTGGGAAAGGAGCACCATATTGGTCAGAAATGTCCCTAGCTTAATGTCTACTTGTCTCTACTTTGATTGGTGTGATGGATTTCCTTACAATAGACTTCATTTTTGGAGGCATGATGACCAAGGACTTGCAAAAATCATACACAAGGTGAGAAAACTGAAGAGAGAAGCAAAAATAAGCACCATAGAGAGAGGTGGAGTGAATGTAGGCAAAGAGGGGAGAAGAAGATGCAAAAATACATAAATCTAGAAGTTTTCATGGAAAACTCAAGAGAACTTATAAGGATTTTATGAAAACTTGATGAAAAATGACCAAACAACCTTAAAAATGGAGTGAGGGGCAAACTTAGTGAGAGAAAGTGGTGGGAGAAGGAAAGAAGTGAATGAGATGGAGACTTTTAGGGTTTTAAGAGAGGAGGAGAGTCTATCAAGATCATGCATAAGCACGATTATGACTAGTTAGGTGATAACTCTTATCATGAGGGTGACAAAGAAATCCTCCTATTTTGCCCTATTTTGCATAATTTGACCTCCCTCTTAGTTCTAACTCACTCAAAACCTTTGAACTCAAGATTTAACATTAAATTAACCTAAGAACATAAATTAAACTCCAGAAAACATCGATTAAACAAAATAAAAGATGAGATTAAAATAAATTAACACATTGAACAACCTAAGAACTAACCACAACATGCTTTATTTAAGATCATAAGCTTGCCTAAACTTCAATTTAATCATGAAAGAGTAAAGGAAAGGAGAGAAACTACTTCCTTTTCACGTGAGAGAGATCCTTCAAGGTAAAGCTTACATCGATTCCCATTGACCTTGAAGGTTTCACCCTTGTTGTTCTCCAATTCCAGTGCTCTATGATCAAACACTTTAATAACCTTAAAAGGGCTACTCTATCTTAACTCAGTCACTTTATCTTGACATGAGTTTTCCAAGAAATAACTGAATTATTAGGTTAAATAAAAGCACTAAGGCCCCACTTATGAACTCCTTCTTCTTGATATCGGTATCATGCCACTTCTTCACCCTTTCCTTGTACAACTTGGAATTCTCTTAAGCATCATACCTTAGTTCCTCTAATTTATCAAGTTGTAAGAAACTCTTCTCACCAGCTAGTTTTTGATCCATATTTGGTTTCCTAATTATCGAATAGGCCCTATATTCCAACTCTAAAAGTAAATGGCAAGCCTTGCCATACATAAATCTTTATGGAGCTATACCTATAGAGGTCTTAAGAACTATCCGATATGCCCATAAAATGTCATCCAATTTCAAAGGCCAATCCTTTTTGGAATTACTCACTACCTTGTCCAAAATTTTCTTCAATTCCTTATTCACCACCTCCATGTGGCGACTCGTTTGAGGATGGTAAGGAGTAGCCACTTTATGATGAACATTATATCTCTTCAAATTAACTTCAAAGGGTTTGTTGCAAAAGTGACTTCATCCATCGCTTATAATGGCTTTAGGCATCCTAAACCTAGTGAATATAATCTTGATAAACCTTTGAACCACTTTTCAATCATTCATTGGAGTAGCTATAACCTCAGTCCACTTGGAAATATAATAAACTCTAACAAAAATGTAAGAGTTACATAGAAAGGATGGGAATGGTCTTATGAAGTCCAATCCCTATACATTAAACACTATTACTTCCATGATATTTGAGAGTGGCATCTCATCCCTCTTTGAAATGTTGCCCACTCTTTGGTACCTATCGCAATTCACCATAAACTTCCTAATGTCCTTGAATAAGCTTCGCTAATAGAATTCACATTTCAATATACGAGCAATCGTTTTGTTCGCTCTATAGTTTCTTACATAAGATGAGCTATTACATTAAGTCAAAACTTCAGGTATTTCTTCTAGAGGGACACACCTACGAATCAAACCATCAGTACATGTTTTTAAATCACAGGGTCATCCCATATATATGTAGATCATTGAAAAAAAAAAGCTTCCTTTGTTGGTATGATAGATTCGGGGGAAGAATACCACTTGAAGCATAGTTTACAATATCATCAAACCAAGGAAGAAAAGGGTTTATTACCATCATCAAAGCATCATAAAAAAAAGCTCTCCTTAATTTCCTATTTTTCCTGGTAATGTCCTCCTTCAAGTCTTAATAAGTGATTTTCCACCACATTCTCTACTCCCTTCTTATTTCTGATATCAATGTCAAATTCTTATAGCAGAAGTACCCATAGGATGAGCGTAGCCTTAGCATCCTTCTTGGTAAAAAAGTATTGCAGTGCTGCATAATCTGTAAACATTATACCTTTGAGCCTAAAAGATAAGAACAAAATTTTTCATAAGGAAATACCACTGCAAGCAATTCCTTCTCAGTAGTAGGGTAATTCAATTGTGCCTTTATCAAGGTCTTGCTTGTATAGTAAATTACATATAAATTCTTCTCCTTCTATTGGCCAAACACATAACCAATGGCATGGTCGATTGCATCACACAAGATCTCGAAGGGAAATGACCAATCTAGCAAAGTCAAGATAGGGGCTATTGTGAGTGCCTTCTTTAACCTGTCAAAAGCATATAAGTAACTGACATCAAACTAAAAAGGTACATCTTTAACTAAAAGATGAGTCAATAGTCTACCAATGAGAGAAAAATCCTTTATAAACTGTCAGTAAAACCCTGCATGTCCAAGGAATGCTTAGATGCTATTGATGTTGGTGGGAGGCAGGAGCTTCTTAATCACTTGGATCTTAGCTCAATTTACTTCAATCCCCTTGTTTGAGATCTTATAACCCAAAACAACTCCTTCTTTGACCATAAAATGACAGTTCTCCTAATTCAAAACTAAATGGGACTCCTCATATCTTTGAAGTACTCTATCCAAATTAAATAAAAAGTGGTCGAAAGAGTCTCTAAAAATAAAAAAGTCATCTATAAATACCTCCATGATGTTTTTATTCATGTTCGCAAAGATGGTCGTCACGCACCTTTTTTATTTTTGTGTGTTTTTTAGCCTTTTGTACTGTTTTTTCAAATTTTTTACTATATTAATATGTTTTTAATTTCTATACCATTTTTAAAATTTTTATTTTTAAAAAAATAAAAATAAGAAATACAAATTAAAACTATTACCAAACATTCTTGTGCTTCGTAAGTTTACCAAAGAGAAACATAACCAGAGAGGATTCAAGCATTTAATGCGTCTTCTTACAGGAGATTAAGCAATTTGGTAATACAAGACAAATAAATTACTTTTATTATAATATAGAGAGAATAATATGTGAGATTTAATATTATTTTTAGTGCTAAAGATTGCCGAAGTAATAGGGAATAGGTACATTCGCAAGGGTTACTACGTCCAAAAAATAGGTTTTGAACTCTGTTCATAACAATAAAAACGATTAAGATACCCAGTCAATTCAGAAATAACAAAATAATTAAAGTATGTTTACAGTAAAATAAGAAATAAAAAAAACCTTAAACAGCAAGAAAACAATTGATTTGGGACCCAGCTAAGAAAGTAGCGTCCATCGTTTCATGGCTTGCTACAAGTTTTGTTTGGTTGAGTAATTAGTTCCACCTGAATCTCGAACTGAATACACCAAATTGCTTCCTAAGTCATGCAACAAAATTCAATTTATATCATAGAGCACTTTGAAATACAAGGTCTCCAATTACACGTTGATACAGTTGACCCCAGCTGAGGTCTCTTATTGTTGTTCCCGAAGGACTGACGATTAAGTCCAGCTAACACAAATTACTTGGAAAGTTTCAAACATGCTAACAAAGGTGGTCAACAGAATGGTTTGTTTCCCCAATGATTGCAGGCGAACAAAAAATTTGTCAAATGCGTGTTATTAGGACGCCGGCCTTCTAAATTGGACAAGGTCCGGTCAAACCATTCCACCGTTTACGTTATATCTTGTACATATTTCTTTTATATATATATATATATATATAATAAAGACAGGGCATCTTGTACATATTTCTTAACCAAACTGTATGAGGTGCATTCATATTTCATTGACCTAAATTCAAGACTCGAGTATTATGACGACTTATTTTTAGTTGATATTGGCTGAGAAAGGTTATCTCATATGCAAATAGGTGCTCTTAATTGCTATCAATAATTCCATAATTAGTGGACCATTCTATGCCAGTCCCGTTAGCTGACTTTAAAACCAAAACTTAGAACGGGCGCTTCACGGTCCTACAAACTTTTCCAAATATAAGGATTATATGTATATATTTCCAAGGATATATTATTTAAGTTAAAAGAATACGGCACGAGAAATCTTATCGTTTTAGATGCTTATTAACTTTGTAAGCACCATCATTTGTCTTTTCTTTTGGGCGGCGAGAAGAGGTTTAAATTTTATACACAATGTTCTTCCTCCATTCCAATGTCTTGTAAGTTAAAAAGGCTCGAGTACAACTGAAACCGCAATGGTTTCCATATCAAACGAGTGAAGCTAACTAGTTTGAAAGCCAAGAATACCTCTATTACACAAGAATACTTTATAACTCTTGGGTTATTACGGGATGTATGCGATGATCTTATACAAATGAGATTATTAGATTATTTATAATACTCCATTTTCAATAGTTGACTAGGATTGATCCAATCGAATGTCTTATAATTATTCTTTAGAACAATCTATACAATTTTTTACTAATTAAGGAGATAATTAAGGTATCTATAAGATTCTAGAGTCTTCCACCCACCTATAGACTTATGAGAGTCTTTTAGATAATTTTAGGAAGTAAGGAAATTCTACCATAAAGTGACATTCTCCTCTATTCAGACACCTTCATCATGTCCACTTTGTATGCCTGAATGTGCCTTTTGTTATTTCAAAATGTGAGTATATGCTCTCAATTTGTCTCACAATTGAGTGGTCCCTTGCACTTGATAAAGTACTCCACATAATGAGAACCTTTTTCTTAAAATGACTTAATGTACTGAAATCTCCTTGCCTTCATATTCGAGCACTGTTGTAATAGTTATGGGTGCTCTCCTCGATTTGCCCCTACTTAGCTCTTTCTTGTCCTTGTTATAGGGTTTCAACAAACTCATATGGAATACGTGAGGCATTTTTAAATGTGCAAGTGATTTCAAGCTATAGACTAGCCTACCAATTTACTTCTCGATAGGAAATAGACCCTCATAACATGTTATTAACCCTTTAGGTACCTTTGCAAACCTTCGAATTTTGTGGGAAAAAAGCTTCACAGATTCTAATTCTCTTTTCTTAAATTCCAAGTGTCTTCTGTTAACATCAATCTACTTCAACCTTTTCTTGGTAGGCTTATGCCATTCCAGACTTCTTATATCATCTTTTGGAAAACTTAAATGTAGTAGGACTTGGATCGTGCCCATCTTACCTTGTTGACACACTATACATGTTTTTTCATAGGTCATCCTGCATTTGAGACTAATAATGACCACACTTCATAGGAACCAATATGTAGTGTACTTTAGAACGTCCCTCCCCTTTTGAGTCATGGTATCCCTTAATGATTTCTTTCCTCAACCTTTTCCACTATTACACTTACGCTTGATTTTCTTTGGTACTGAGAACCCTATTCTTTAGCTAAAATTAGTTTGTCTTCCTTCACTTGTCAATTGTCCCAAACTCTTGGCTTATAAATCATGCTTTATCCCCTCCTTAATGCATTCTACCAAAAGAAAACTCGAACTTTTGATTATTAATGGCTTTGTCTTTATACTAAGAGCATTGTCCACTAGGTTTGATCTACTCAATTTGTACAACATCACTAAATTAAACTTTACTATGAAAGTTTGTCACTTACATACCTTAATGTCAGAGTTTTTTGGTTGAGGAAACAACTTATAGCCATATTGTCCTTATTCACTACAAAAGTGGCTCCTTCATTCAACCCCTTTTTTTGCCTTTAATTCAGTAAACTTAGAAGGTGTCATGCAGTAAGTTACAACTATAAGTAGAGTGCCACATTGCATGAACTCGATCTCTTGATCAACCTATCTTTAGTTGAAGTAATTTTGGCAACTGAAGTAGTTTCACCTCTTTGAAATTCTTGGGGACTTTGATGACTTCTTTAGGTAGCACCTTTAGTAATAAGGCTTACTCTTCTTCCTTTATGGTTAATAAGAATGTTGGTTGTGCCTATATAACTCCTTTGGAGAATTTCAAAGTCAAAATTTGCCTCGCTTAAAGGCTTACCTCTCTTAGTAGTGGCACCATACATATAATTCCTCCC
Organism: Pinacopodium congolense; assembly: GCA_028565735.1. NCBI lineage: Eukaryota > Viridiplantae > Streptophyta > Magnoliopsida > Malpighiales > Erythroxylaceae > Pinacopodium > Pinacopodium congolense. The sequence goes on from JAOXYD010220256.1 coordinate 15,583, forward strand.
TCTAAGAAGCATATGATGTTGGCAAAAGGTATAAGCACTTCCTTGACTTTTTCCATGAACTCCATATTGAGCACTTTAGGATAATCATCTAAAGAAACAACTGAAAGGTTAATAAAGCCACACCAATCACCTAAGTATACTTTGATGCCTCAAACACTCCTAAAGTTGGAAGAAGGATTTGAATTCATCTCTTTAATCTATCGTTACTTCTCAGTGTACTTGATACCCAATGATTAGCTTCTTCTACTCAAATAAAGTTGTTAGAAGCTTTGGTGTTAAATATTTCCTTTACTATTTGGCCGATAAACTTAGCCTCTACAAAGAATCACCCCTTCTTCTTAAACTTATATATCTACACTTTTTATTTAATGGTATTGAAGAGTTGTAAGGATCCCATACTTGTTTCTTCATGTAACGCTTCTTCACTTTCTTAAAATAAGTCTAAGAGTTTGTCCTTTTTAAGGCATTCCCTTGCCTTATACAATCTATCACAAAAAAATCATTCAAGAGTAAGCTTGCTCTCACTATTGCCTCCTTTGGTACTTTTATGCCTCTCAAATTTTGATACTTGTGGTAGCCCTATTTATCTTATGGTCATCTCCCCTACTTTTTTCTTTGGCCCCTTTGTCTTTGTTAGACCTAGGTTTATTGGACTTCTTAAATTCTATGAGAGATTCAGTAGTGGCTAGATCTTGGCCTCTATGTCATTTGATCTTTATCTTTACCTAATTTTAAAGGCTATATTTGAAGGCAAAGAATGCTTCCCTATAAGGATAGTCAGGTATCTCCCAAGAGTATTTTGAAAAATTGCCTCACATAATCTCTTACAATTCCTTTTTGTTAGGGATGCCTTGGCTTAGCTCTCACCTCCTCTTCAACATTATCCAAATAGAATTGCTACTTAAGTTCTCTCTTGAACTCATCCTACATATTAATAGTTTAAGTACCTCTCTCTATATCTCAATATCTTTTTCTCCACCATACCATTATAGTATATTTAAGGTAGAGAGTGGCATTATTGATCTTCTTGGTGACCTACCAAACACCAAGTGCCTTAAAGTATTGATCCAAACTCGATAGGAAGTTTTCTACCTTTTCAACTTCCTTGACCCTTTGAATGTCTTGGGCATTAGAAAATCTAGTCTTTGAAGAGTAGTAACTACCATTAATATGGAAATGCTTTCTTCTTGAGTAACTACCTTTCTGTAGAGGACTGTCCTAACTTTTATCTCCTTTAACTCATTGAAGATCCTCTCGAGTTCTTCCTTTAATGATGCAATCTGGTGTGGGACATTTCAAACTATTGTTGAATCCATTGGTAGGTAGGGAAAACATTTAGAACCTTTTGAAACTCGTTTTAAGGCCTTAACTTAGTCTACACATTTAGATAAGGGTTCATTTAAGGCACCTTGCATCTCTTTACAAAGCTCTTCTCCTCCTCTCTGGGACTCCTCGATGTTTTGGTTCTCCACCTCGAATTTCTCTTATCTCTCAACTATGACAAGCTCCACTTTTGCTAGCCTAGCATCAATGTCTACTAAAGCTTCCCTCGACCTTGATCTCCCTCTCTTTGATTACTTTATAGGTTCCTTATTATAAGTAGTCTTGCTATGAAATAAGCTATTATCGCTTTGAAACTAACTTGGTTGAAACCTTCACTCTGATACCAATTACTAGGAGCTTGGTCTTTTAATAATGAATTGCACAAAAACAACAAAAATTTTGGTTAAGAATGTTAGTCAACTTTCCTTTGAGTACTCCTGTTGAGTACTTTTTACAGAAACTTGGTGGAAGTAAAAAAATAAGAAAGATGGTTAAAGATAACACAAGCAATAGGAGAACTTGGAGAATACTTCTTGATGTGCATTTGAACTTGTTTAAGTTTTAAATAAAAATATAAACCAAAGAATCATAAATGAATAACACTGTTATAGATTATAGGGATTGTTCTATATTATATACTTGATTATAGGGATTACATCCTTTAATCATGGCCTAACTTAATGTTAGAAAACTTGTATAAGTACCTTCAGTTTGTATAAATTATATGAAAGAAATACAAACCATCTTTCACCTTTGTATGGTATCAAAGTAATATGTTTTTCCTTTTTTGTTTTTCTTCTTCTTCTTATTCGGTGTTTGCCCAATGAGCAGACTTATGAAGCCTTCTTGGGTCACCTAGAGTAACCATTTTCTATCATTGCTAGCACCATGAGTGCTGCCACTCACCAATCTACTTGTTTTAAATGTTAAATCACCTAAAGATCTATGCCTACACCTCACGCATCACTGATAATATTTTCATGTCTCTCATACGTTGATGCATGATGGAGCGTGCAGCCATCTCTACCACTAGGGATACCACCCTTTGAGCTGTGAAACATCACCCAGTTGCTAGATTACCACATCCTTTTATCCATTAAGGGTATCCACTATCTAGTGTCTCTGCTCCCTTTCTTATTTGGCCAGATCTGTGTCTTTTGTGTTATGCAATCTCTATTTCTTTATAGCATTGGTTTTCAACTTCTCTTGGTCCTTTTTCGTTCTTTATAACACTGCCTAGACTAAGGCACCAGCACACTAGTCTTATTGGCTAAGCATTTACTGCTTATTTCTAAAGTCAAATTTAAGCCAAGAAATTATGACTAACCCTCATTTATTTTTGACGACATCTGCATTTTGGCAACCACACACTTGTCCAGTTTTATTTGGTGGTATTTTATCTACTTAAATCAAGATCTCTTGGCCTTTTTTATGCTATGCCATCAATTCTATTGTCTACTTTTTTCTATTCATTGTGACAAATCCTTCTTGTTGATGTCTACTACAATAAGTAATGTTTGTGTCTTATCTCATTTCTTTATAATTATGTGATTTATTCATTATTTTAATGGCTTATTATACCCTTATGAGTAAATCATGGATTTTATTATGAAAAGACATCTTATAAAAACACTATCAAATGTGGAACAAGAAATTGGAATAATAGAAATCAAAAAGTAAGCGACATTATTCGCCAATATTATCAAGAGCCAGGTTACAACAAATGCAATTAATGAAAGCTATTAAATAAATCTAAAAAAATCCCCTTTTTCTCACATTGCAACTACTACTGCATCTAGCTCATCTATTGAAAAGACTATTACTCTGTCTATCAAAGAATTTTCTAAATTCCTTTAGTATCAAGAAGCACTAAAAAATTCATCTTTACCTATCACTACTCTTGTTGGCTCAGGTAACACAACTACATATATTCTCTCTTCTTCTACCCAATAGATTATTGATTTTGGTGTCCCAGATCATATGACAGATAATTCTGATCTCTTTTTTAATTTTCATAAACACTCATCTCCTTCTCATGTTACATTAGTTGATGATTTTAATTCTTTTATTAATGGTTTTAGTACTGTTAATCTCACTATGTCGTTGTCTTTGTCCTCTATCTTAAATCTACTTATATTCTCCTTTAATTTATTATCTGTGAGTAAACTTATGTGTACCTTAAATTGTTGCATCTCATTCTTTCCTAATCATTATGTCTTTCAGGACCTTATGATAAGGGAGATCATTGGTAGAGGGTTTGAATAAGGAGTTTTCTATATTGTAGATTTCTAAATGTCTTGACCTATTACTTACTCTAATGTCCTGACTTCCTTTAAAGCTCACTATTGATTAGGACATCCCTCTTTACATTTATTGAAGAAATTATGTCCCTAATTTTCTAATGTATCTTACTTAGATTGTGAGTTATGTCAATATGTCAAATATCATCTTCTAACTTCACTTCATAGGATTAATAAATGAGCTACCTCTCCATTTGAACTAGTACATTATAAATTTTTTCATCCTTGTCCTATGGTGTTTAAAGCTTGGTTTTAGTTTTTATTTTTACCTTTGTTGATGATTTCTCTCAAGTTAGTCTAGTTTTAATTCATGAAAAAATAGTTCTAAGTTATTTTCTCATTTTACTACTTTCTATGCTAAAATCAAAACACAATTTATTGTCTCCATCCATGCCTTGAGAAGTGATAATGATAGGGAATATTTTTCTACACCATTCCAAGCTTATATGACCCAAAATTCCATTCTTCATCAATCCTCTTGTGTTGACAAACTTTAAATGATGTAGCTAAAAGAAAAAAACCATGATCTTTTAAAAATTACTAAAGCACCCTTATTTCAAATGCAGGTTCCCCCCTTTTGGGTTCATGCAATATCCAAACCATGTTTTTTAATAAATTTTTTGGCTTCTTCTATACTTTGTGGTGAGATTCCTTATACCATTCTCTTTCCTAATAAACGCTTATTCCCTATTCCACCCTAAATTTTTGGTAATACTTGCTTTTTTTAATGATGTGCCCCTTAAAATCACTAAGTTGGATCCTAGGTCTTTAAAATATGTGTTTTTGGGGTATTCTCATCTACAAAAAAGGGTATCAATGGTACTATCCAACTCTTAACAAATACCTTATTTCAATTGATGTCACTTTTTTTTAACATATTCCTTTCTTCTCTCTCTCTTCAATATCTACACAAGAGAATGATGATCTATTAGTTTATAAGTTACCTATAAGACCATAATAGTAAAACAAAGACTGCCCATTCATCTAGTCTATTCTAGAAGATGAGATCCTCTTGATAAAAGCTCTATACCTGTCTCTTCTTTGACAACAGATTAAATACTTGATGATCTTCAGATTAACCTTTGTAAAGGTAAACATCAATGTACTTACCTTGTTTCTTCCTTTATTTTTTATGATCATTTTCTTCCTCTTCTTTTTCATTTATTGCCTAACCTAAGTCTATCACCTCTTGAAAACCATATGCGAAGCCTTATCTCATCCTAGTTGGCGTGATGCTATGATAAAGGTGATGAATGCTTTGGATGCTATGGTACATGGGAATTAGTAAACTTTCCTTCTGGCAAGAAGGCTATTAGATGTAAATAGGTATATGTAGTCAAAGTTCAATATGATGGATCTGTGGATTAACTTAAAGCTTAACTTGTCACAAAAGGCTTTGCTCAGACTTATGATGTGGATTATTCTGATACCTTATCACCTATTGTTAAACTCAACTTCATTCGCTTGTTCATTTCTCTAATAGCTACTTATGATTGGCCATTGTATTAATTAGATATAAAAATGTTTTCCTACATGGCGACCTTCAGGAGGAAGGATACATGGAACAATCACCTAGCTTTGTTGCTCAAGGGGAGTATGGAAAAGTTTATCATCCTCAGAATTCTCTATATGGATTAAAACAAAGCCCTTGAGCATATTTTAGAAAATTTTGTCTAGTAGTAGAAATTTTTAGAATGAATAAAAGTAAATCTGATTACTCAATTTTTTATAAATAGTCTACTTTTAGCATCATTCTTCTTGTTATATATGTGGATGGTATTGTCATTAATGGAAGTGAAACTATGGGCATTTTGTCATTTAAGTCTTTTCTTCACAATCAATTTCAAACTAAAGATTTAGGTACCTTAAAGTACTTTTTGGAAGTAGAAGTCAAGAGAAGTAAGAAAGGCATTATTTTATCCTAGAGAAAATATGTACTTAATCTGTTAGCTCAGACTGAGAAGTTGGGCGTTAAGTCAGGTATCACTTCGATGATTCATAATTCATAGCTTTGTAAAGATGGAGTCTCACTTGAAGACTTAGAGAAATATAGAAGATTGGTTGGAAAATTAAATTACTTAATAGTAACTTGTCTTGATATTATATATTCTATCAGTATTGTTAGTCAGTTTATGTCTTCTCTAACCATTAACCATTGGGATATCTTGGAATGAATCTTATATTACTTAAAGGGAGCTTTAGACTAGGAATGCTATACAAAAATCATGGACATATTCACATTGAATGTTTCTTAGATGCTGATTAGGCAAGCTTTAAGATGGATAGAAAATTTGTTAATAGCTACTGTGTCTTTATTGGAATAAAAGTGGTCTCTTATAAAAGTAAGAAGTAAAATGTTGTATCAAGATTATGTGTAGAATCCGAATATCGAGCCCTGGCATAATCTAAGAGTAAGATAATGTGGATATACCAACTACTATCTAAGATTGGCATTCGAGTCCTAGAACCACTTTTTTTACCCATTATCCCTTTTTTGCCATAACTTCTTTATCTCTAATCCTTTGGGCTTGAAATTTTTTATGGAATTCAATAGCATGATATTCTTACAGTTTAAATTAATTCAACAATAGTTCCAACTTTAGAAATACATCTAATTTCTTGCTAAAGTTACTTATAATTGAGTTGTCACAAAATTTTTCTTCTCTTGATCTTCTCTTAATGCAATCTTTATGGCACGCCCTATAGGCTTAATAAATGATTTGTAACTTTTAAACTTGATTCTCTAACTCCTAAAATTGATTACTAATCTTTTCAATTCCAAAAGTGCATTAAATGCTCACAAAACCCTAGCAAAACATAAAAAATCATCTAAAGCAACTTAAGCATATTAATGTTTAAGAATAAACTAAATATGCACCTAAATCACATGGAATTAACCCTTAAACCTAAGATAATCATTTTGAAAATATGCCTAAAAGATGTCTAATTAAGCTGCCATTAAATACCCCACATTTAAACTATTGATTGTTCTCAAGAAATGATTTAAACATCCATTTAAAATGAAATCGATCAAAAGTTGAAAGTTGATTGAGTAAAAACAAATATAAATCAACGCTTTTAATTTAGCTCACATATCATAATTCATTCATAAAAAAAAATTTAACACACATAATCACACAATTAGTAAATAAGCAAATGTCAATGTATTACGTTAAGCATCTAAGTTTTTTTTTTTTATAGACCATCATACAAACTTGTTCAAGGATGTTACTATTAACACAAGGTAGAACTTAAGTTTTATTTAGAGGAATTTTAGGGTTTTACCTTGTATTTTGATGTGAGGGCAAAAATTTTATCATTAATGTACCTCAGTTGCTCAACTCAATAACCTTTTTCAACTTGTTTGTAATGTGATCTAGCCTTTTGATGTGAAGGTGAATACTTTATCTTGAACACCCTTAATTACTCAACTAGCTCATAATCTCGAATGACTAACACTCATGAATTTCAACATATTTATTGGTATGAAGCTAGCACAATGAATGTTTTTCTCTCTTTATTCAATCACATGTACACTTTTTTCAATTATTAAAATACATCCATTCCAAATTTACATGATAATCCATATGCAACAACATTAAAAAGTTGATATCATACACCAAGGTATCCAAAACACATGCAATTCACAAAAATAAAAGGAAGAAAAAGAAAAAATTTTGGGTTAGAAATTTAAAAATTATTTAGTGCTTACTAGATAAAAAACATTGGTGAAATTCAAATACCACAGTTAACAAGTAACTTTCAATAATTCCAAAATGAGATATTCAAGTCATCTACATGAGCTCTCAACAAATTAAATGTGGAAATAAATGATAGAACTTGCTCTTCTTCCCCCTCACACTTTAGCCAAATTGTCTTTAATTTAGAGGATGAAAGCAAATAAAGTGTATGAAGTGTAAAAGAAGGAAGGAGAATAAAAGTCCCCTAAAAGTTAAAGTATACTTGTGGGCATGATTTAAGAAACTTTATTCCATTCCATATTGAATTTAAGACTTTAAAGAAAGGGTATCTAAGCTTGTTTTTCCTTGAATATCATTATTAAATGCAAAATTTTACCAAATGATTAGATAAAATATAACAGAATAACAAAAAAATGAAATCAAAAGAACAAAAATGGAAATCTTACATGATGAAAATGATAGCAAATCATAATGAAATGAAAATAGAAATAAAAACCAAAATAAATAAAGATCAAACTTGATTGCTAAGTCTAACTCCATTAAGAATCAATGGAAGAGAATGGATGGTAACGAGAAGCAACATAACATTCCATATGATTTATTGTTTCTCCTATCAAGTTTGCTACAAACATTAAGGCAAGTGTAGTTATTCACATTCATGTCTAACACTATAGTTTATAAGCCCTATATTCATTATAACCACTACAATGATCATATAATAGGTAAATTCATTAAAGGCACTAACTCCTATAGTGCTCTACAATCACTCAAGTCTAAGGCTTACAAGGAATGCAAACTCATCAACTATCAAAATCATCTATTATCAATCATAAAGTCTAATATTATCATGAAAAACTCACTGATTAAGCATAATAGGAAAGGTTGGGAGGTGCTTATAAATCACAATTGACATATAAACCATTGTTAAGCACTTATGGCACTAGCAATTCCAAAAAAAAAAAAAAAAAAGAAAAAAGGAAACACATGCTATTTATAATCAATCCAAAAACAATGTGTATCAATCTTAATACTTTAAATACTCTAATCCACAATTGTCATCAAAAGTTTCATTCGAAAATATACATACAGTGTTTAGCCTAAAAAAATGATTCTTATGAATAGAAGGCATTATGAATTTTCAATTACTCAAGTAGTGCATCAAAAGTCATGAACATGGTAAAGACAATGCACCAATCTCACATAAACAAATAATCATGTGAATAGCCATCCAAATGTGATCTTGGGTGAGTAAAGAGATGATAAGCATGAAAAAAATTCATATGCTAGATCTTCATAATCAATACTTGACACAAAGATTAATGGTCAAGTATATGATCAAGATCATCATATTTATGTCAAAACTCTATACCATTATGAATCCTAATTTTTAAGTGCTCAATGTAGCGATTGAGTACATACCTTAATCATTTAATGTAACACATTTGATTTGATGCATAAATTTTTTTTTATAAGTAGCAAACATTTAGAAAGCCAAGTTGATAAGAAATTTAAAGAAAAAAATACACATACACATTTAAATGCACACAAATAAACATGCCAAAATGAAAATGTACATGCAATAAATTCTAAGAATCAAAATAAAAATAAATAGAAAGGAATAATATAGAGGTGGGTTTGCCCCTCAACAAGCTCTTCTTGAAAGGCTTTTTGGTTGAACTTAATAATAAAGAATGATTATTCTCTTTCTTAATCCATACATTCGTTTGATATCCTAAAAAATGAGAAAATTAATCGAAAATACCTTAGCTGTAACACCTACCATCGGATGTCTCCCTACAACTCCTCTAAACTATGCTAGGTACCTTAGAAAGAGATCTTGATATCTAATATCCTATCCGTAGTTATAAATTGTTATAGCAATAAAATCAAAATATAAAGGTACCTTCTTTTCTTCCTTAAGGACTATGACATTAATAGCTTCTTTTGTTTCCTCATCCACATTAACTATCATCTCCCTTGGCTCCCTTGGCTCCACTTCTATCATGATGGGCATACTTGCTCGTTCTTATTCTACAATCAGTTTAGCTGATTGTCCTACCTATGTTACCAAGTTGTGTACAGAAGTCTTTATACCCTCAAATTGAGCTTTTATTGTAGATATAATTTTAATAATAACTCTCTCAAACCTAAATTCTTCTTCCTTTTAAATAAGTTGTTCAACCTATGCTATCAAGTTATGAATGAAGATTTTAACACCATTTAATTGAGCCTCTGTTATGGATGTGACCTTTATTAATATCTCTCTTTGACTAAATTCATCTTCTTGTTATTGATAATAGTCTCAATCCATGGCAAGTTGCAGGTGCTGCTTCTATAGTTATTATAAACAATTCTATCTATCCTCCATATATCTATGGAAACTTCTTATTTAGCTAGCCACTAGTGTTCTCACCATTGAATATTTTTCTAAGTCATTATTTTGAATACTTGCACCTCAAAACTCTCCATATAAGATTAATAAAATAGATATTTTTAATTAAGAATAAAAGAAAAATAAAACAAAGAAAGGAAAAATGGTTAATCTTGCAAATTTTAAAACTTTATAATAAATCAAAATAGTACCTGACAATAGTGTAAAAAACTTAATGTGCGTGTGAACGTGGTTAAGTTTTAAATACAAATATAAACCAAATAATCATAAATGAACAATGTGAAATACTTAATGAGGCAAGTGTACCTATTGCTAAGTAGTATAGCTATTGTGAATAGGTGATAAGGATTCATTTCATAGTGATTTTTATAATATTTTGATGTAAATTTACCTCTATCTTGATGCTTGATTGTTTAATTTATGTCTTAAACTATTTAATTTGCATATTACACCACAATTAAAGTGAAAGTCAAGGAAAATTATAAAGATTAGAGCAAAAATAGGGTTAAAACAATGGTCCTAAGTAGACCCACGTTTAAGTCACCTAGATCCGTGTTTATCTCAGTTTTAGGACCTAAATGATAGTAGTAAAACGACACCATTTAATTGCTTTTCACGTGTCTTTTCAGTAGCAATTGAGATATTTCCAGTTGCATCTTCCTCCTTATTGACTGTAACTTGCTCTACTTGCTTCCAACCTGTAGTAAACATATAAATGAAGCCAGAGAACTCATTTTTGAATATATTAAACTAGATTTAGGGTAGCAAAATCAAATCTATCTTAGGTTTTTCTTCTTCTTTGTCTAGACTAGGTTTTTCTTTTATAGCTTTTTATTTGTTGATTTCAGGTTGTTTGTAAGGATTTCTAGAGTTTGTAAACGTGAGTGAAGGCCATCTAAACTTTAGATCTTTATTTATTTCAAATTAAACCCTTTCATAAATTATTTCATTCTCTTTCTTTACATATATTTCTAGAACATGATGTTTAGCTTTGAATCTTGCTATTCTATGTTATATATACATGCTTAATCTTAGTTCTTGATAAGTACATGTTATCAAATAGAATTATTGAGTTCTTAACACATGTTGGATGTTAATCTTTTTTTTTAAAAAAAATTAAGTTCTTAATGCTTATCTTGAATTTGTCAGTTAAGATAAAGATGTTAGATGATCATGCATTTGATTATTTTTTACTCTAATAATTGGAAAAATTAGTGAACAATATGATTTTAATTAATGTATGAATAAAATTTGATTAATCATGAGGATACTAGTCTTAAAAGATGGAATTTAGGATTAGAACTTCTTGAACTTTAATCTTAATGCCTAACATTGATGGATGACCAAACTTCAATTTAGGTTAGTTAAAGATAAGGTATTGTCTTAACCATAGCATTATCTCGATTTAGTGAAGACCCTATATTAGGCGTTCCAACCTTTCAATAACTCAATTAAATCATTTAAACCCTAATCATTCTCTAATTAATCAATTTGGTAATCTTTAAGGCAATTTGGAATCCTTTGCATTGTTGGTAGCTTTTAGGATTAATTTAGTAGTTCTAACCCCTTTTAATTTGGAAATATTGAGCATCTCTAGATAATTTTAATTCAAGTGACCTAGCATTCGCATTAGTTCCCTATGGGTTTGACATTCTAAAGTCTTAAAAATACTCCACTTTATTACTTGTTGACTAGTATACCTTGTTGATTGATATACTTGCTGTAATAATTGGTTTGTAAGTGTTTAAAGAAAGTGTATGTTCAATTGATTAATTTGATATTTATTTGGATAATTTAGATGACCCCAATCGACAACAACAATCAACAACAACACTAGGTTGTCAATCCACATGGTTTGTGATTACTAGAGAATTCCTATCCTTGCTATCTAACCTAATCAAAGATAATTGATTGGTTAAATATGAAAATAAACTAAATAACTAAAGAAAAAATCAAAGCCAAATTTATAATAATTTACAAGTAATCATGAAGTTAGGATATAGACAGTTAATTCCCCTAAGATGCATTAGCATTCATTATTCAACCTTGATTCAACATGTTTTCCTTATTTTACTATACCACAGGTACCCTAAGGTAAATCACACACTCCTTTGAGTTATGCAATTATATTCAATTGGATAAATCAAGCGAAAGTTCTCTTTATCTCAACCTATCAATTGAATGCATTAGCTCATTCAACAAAACCTATTGTTTCGACTAAATTCACACCTTATCTATACATCTTATATAAGTCTATTTCTAGTCTCCCATGAAAGATGCATTGCTTATGGATTGATCTAAAGAATATAATTGATTTCTTAGTCTAATAATGCATAATCATACCATTGGAATTGAAGTTTACAATTGCATAACATTCAAAAATAATGTCAATAACTCTATAAACAAATTCAATGCAAATATGAAAATTTAATGTGTAATCAAGAAAGCAATGGAATACTACATTCCTAAAGTTCATAACAACATAAATCCTACAAGAATATTAAATTCCAAACATAAAGAAGAAAACAACAATAATCAATAAAGAGTAGGGATGAAGAAACTCATGGTGAAGGTTCTTAAATCTCTTGACTCATCTATGATTCTTATTGGAAAATCCTCTTGATCTTCACTTTTACATGTGTTTAGATCCAATACCTTCCTTCAATCTTATTGTAGTTCTTATTTTGATGGCTTGGTGATCATCTCTAGGTTCTTGGTGGTCGCTTTAGGGCTTAAAAGAGCCAAAGACATCTAGAAAAAGTCATAAAATTGCTTAAATAATGAAAGGGGGGGTTTGATACCCTGAGTTTGCCCATGAGTCCCACTATCCAAATCTCACGGGCAAGCTTATAGGCTTGAGCTTACCCGCGAGCTCTCTAGCTTTTCCAACTTTCTCTTCCTCTTGGTCTTTTCATTATAACTTCTTTATCGATCATCCTCCAGCCTTGAAATTTTGTGTGTAACTCAATAAAATGATTTTCTTGCACCCAAAACTAATTCCAAAATAATTCCAACTTTATAAGTTCATCTACCCTTAGTTAAGTTGTCTCTTATTTTAGTTTCTCTTGCTCTTCTCTTAATACACTCTTCATGGCATATCTTACGACCTAGATATTTAATGTAGAACTTTATAACTTGATTCTTTAACTTCTCAAATTGATTACACATTTTTTCTAACTCCAAAAGCAAATTAAAACACTTACCAATGTCATACAAAACCTAAACTATCATCCAAAGAAATTTAATCAACATCTTATTAAAAAATGAATCATATATGTGCCCAAATCACATGGAATTAGCCTTCAAACCTAAGATAATCATGATTAAAGCATATATAAAAGATGTATAGTTAGGATGGTATCACTTTTATTACATCAGAATTCTTTACACCTGTTGGGTTAGTATGGGATGTATGGATGATTTCCCACCTTTAATGGATGGTCAGGAGCGATCCAATCTAACATCTTACAATAATTCTATAAAATAGTTTATACAATTCTGTTTCAATCAAGGAGATAATTAGCTATCTACAATATTCAAGAGTCTTCCACGCATATCTAGGCTTGTGGAAAATGATTTAAAGAATTCTTAGGTCAAATCTCTCTCTTGACAAGGAAATTCCATAAAAACATGATAGTAAACACAAAAGATACTATTTAAACATATACTTAAGGAGTGTCAGATAAATAAATGGTAGAAAAACCACTATAGTTCAATCATTTCAACAGGTAGGACCACACCTTATCCATGGGAGTGGATTTAATTAATCTACGTCAACTTAGCTAAAAGAAAAGCATAAAATTAATATTATTTATTACTCTAATTGATCTGTAAGTCCTAATGGCATTTAAGAGGGGAAGGGGAAAATTAGATGTTTAAGAATTCTTAAAAAAAACCTAAATCAACTAAACTGCTTAAACTGAATTTTCCTCAATATAAAGTCCCTAAACTATAATTCAATTCTAATTATGACAAAATGCTAATTCAATGCCAAGAAATCAAATTGAATCAATTAAATAACAATCACAATATGCACAAATTAAAAAGGATAAGGAGGATATTTACATAACAATTTTTATAGTGGTTAGATTAACGAATCTTTAGCCTATATCAGTCCTAACAACCTTATTGGATTTTTACTATATCAAAATGAATCTTCTTTAAGGAGAACAACCCTTATAGAACTTCCTTTAAGGTAAAGGATAACCCAAAACAATCTTCTTTCAAATGGGTGAATAGGAACTCAAAACAATTTTATTTTAGATAGGTTGAAGAGTAACCCTTTAGTAAAACCAATCTTAACAATTTAATCAAGAATTTTTTCCTAATAACCAAGACTTAAAAATCAAGTTCTCAATCTATACTAAAGCATACATAAAACACAACACTTGATTAATCAAAATAGATTTTAAAGGGCTTAAAAAATTGCAATGAATGCAAACTTAAGCACTAACCCTTTCTCTTAAACTCGTTTAACAAATAACCAACCCTAAAGTTCAATCAATACTCTCATAAGAATCAAATATGCATAACGGTTGTTCCTAAATAGTTAGAACATCTATTTATAAGCTTCCTAGGATTAAATAGGGGTTAGAAACACAATCTAATTGTTAAAAAAAATACTAAAAATGCCATTTCTCTCATGAAATTAACCATTACAAGGATTACTGACACCACATCAACACCCCACAATGACATTGTTATGGATTGCCATTTTTCTTTGGCAAAAACTCAAACTGTAATGGTGGTAAAACATTAGCTCCATTGTTCTACCAATGAAAAATAGTTATAGTCTAAAACAGGGCTATACATGTGGCTACAATGGCACCGTTAAGCACTGTTGTTTGGGGTCATTACAAGCATTGTAAAAACCTTCAAAAGTTGACTAAAACACTTTCAATAACTTTTTAAATACCTAAAATTTGATTCATACAAGACTTGTTACTTAAGTCCAAGAACTCAAAAATGTCTTGATCCATGCAATTTGAAACACATTTTAATCTTTTCTTTGAAAATAAATTTCAAATTATTTCTAAACATACCAAAACCTTTTCTTTCATTCAAAAAACAATTCAAACAAGTTTCAAATAATTTTTCCAAGGGATTATAATTTTCAAGACATGTTAATTAAACTTAAATACAAAATATGCCTTGGTTTTGGAAAATTTTCATTCATAACCACTTCAAAACACTTTCAAAAGTTTCCCAAACTTTTTCTAACATTTTAAATTTATTATTTTTACTATAAAATCAATTTGGAAAAATTATAATTCACTTAAAAAATTATTTTGGACACTAAGAAAATTTAATTAAATTCAAACACAAAATATGTTTCAGTTGGTGTAAATTTTCATTCTAGATAGTTTCATGACACTTTTAAAGTTTCTAAAACCTTTAGAATCATCTAAAAAACAAAATTTTATGCTCAAAATTAACTCAGACATATTGAAACATACTAAAAAAACTTTCCAAGACAATTTGATATATCAATAGAAACACTTTAAAACAAATCACCAAATTTCTAGTTGATTATGAAACTCTGTAGTAACTCCATACTAATATGACATTCTAGGCTAGATTATATTTTCGTAAATGTATTAGAAAAACTCAACCAAACTTTAAAGACCTTGATTAAACTCTTATATGCAAACCAATGTGCATACTCATGAGCCCTTTAAGCATTAATAAGATCAAGGGATCCTCTCATCAATGCTTTTCAACCTTTATCTTCATAACCTTGATATTCATAATCTTAATTTTTCGTTGTTGATCCTCTCATCAATGCTTGCTCTATTTCCATTTTTTTTTCATGGATTAACCTCCACCTTAGGCTCTAAAAAGTCCCTAATGATACCTCTTGCAAAAAATAATACAAATTTAAAAAATAATTTTATCTAAATCATGAAAATATAATTTTTCAAATGATATACTAATTTCAAATTAGTATTCCAATTTCAAATCATACTAACTTCTCCCCCTAAACAAATGGAACATACTTTCTACTTAAAAGAGGTATTACAAGGTCAACATTCTCAAATCGTGCATATGCCACTAAATATATGTCAACCTAAACTTCTCAATTATTATCAATGTAAAAATAAACAATTAACGCCTTTCTGCGTCACCACATGATACCAAATTGTATACTCCTTACTTGGTTCAACAATGTGCTTCTTGGTGAGATCATTTAAGGATTCCTTATGATTTTATTTTCATTTCCACTTGACAATTGTTGAAGATAACACTTTTTCATACCTTACTTGACATCCATTTGATACTAATTGATGTTGACCTATAAAACAAAAAATCACTGCATTCTAGATACCTATATAAACTTGGTCCTTAAAGGTTAGCTTTAACACTTCTCCCAATCCAAAATTTTAAATGTTGTCTAAATAATCTATGTTTAGCAAAATAAAACTTTTCTATATGACCAAAATTACCACAAAAATAACCTATCAAAAGTTCAAAATATGAAAGACAATGGATTTTTATGCATATATGCATTCCTTTTATCATAATGATATGCCTTTGGATGTGCATAAGGTGCCTTCATATATTCATGCATGTATGGGGTATAAACATGAGACATGTTGTTTTATCTAACGTGAAACATAAATATATTTCTATTTCTCTTATTACTAAATGTTATTTTTTGGTGATAATAGGACCTAGGATTGAAATGAGAAATGCTCCTTGATTTATGTACATGCATATATGGAGCATGATAATGAGATTTTTCCACTATACTCAACATGAGGCCTAAATATGTGCATGTTATTTCCTTGATGAGATTGCCTCTTAAGATGTAAATATGACCTACCCCTAGAGTTGTGTACATGCATCTAGGTAGCTTGGAAATATGCATTACCATATTACCTAACATAGGGCCTAAATGCATTGCTTTGGGATTGTACAATTCTATAAAATTATGCCTAATTTTCTTGAATACACTTCTTTCCTAGGTTTAGGCCTTGCTCTACAAATGAATGATGATTCTTCATAGCTTGTGATCTAGATGTTGGTATAACATTATCAAATGTTTGCCTAAAAACATGATCTTCTTCTAAATTTTTACCCTTCATAAAAGGTAGTTTTAGAATTAGTACTCCCACTTCCTTGAGTGAACCTTAAGCCATGTCTATCATTTGAAGCCTTTTAGGCTCAAAGCATGCTTTCTAGCATTTCTTGATCCTTTGTGAATTTCTCTAATGATTCCTTAAGAGAATTTACCTCTTTCTTTAAGGATTCATATTCATGCATCAATGTTTCTCTATCACATGACCAATAACAATACTTTTATATGCTAATTCAAGCATTTGTTTCTTTAACTTCTCATTTTCCAATCTTTATTCATTCAACAATTTCAGCGTTTCCTTATATTTGAAAGATATTTTCTTCCTTTTCAAGGTCAGTAATTCCAAATATTCAACCAACTCATCATATGACAATTTATCATTCACACCACCATCATCATCATTATTTACATTATTAATGGCATTTGAGGAAGAAAGCACCTTATTATCGTAATTTTCCATCAAGCATATGTGAGGTTCCTCTACTTATTTTAGTTACTTATTCTCTTTTTTTTTCATTATGGTTTCCCATAACATAAATTGCTTCCAACCTACATCATATCTCATTAGCTAAATTATACATTGAATCTTTATAAAAAATGCTTCTATTTAATGTAAAAAAAATGCATGGCATTATTGTTTAATGTAACAAGCTTCATATAACTTTTATCCCGTTAATCTTATAATTTGGTAAATTTTTTACCGTTTACTATTTTGGTAGGAATGATATCATCATTAGAAATAATTTCCCACAAATCTAAACTTTCACCCCTTTGAAAAAATCTCTCTCTAATTTTCCACTCTAAAAAATTAGTCATTAAACAAGGGTGGTTTACAAATATCTAACCCCTCTTGATCAAAACAAGCATTCAAATGTGTCATATTTAATCTTTTCTCACTAATTTGGTTAGAAATTGAAGCACCGGTGAGACTTTCTTTGATACTTATTATAAATGACACTCCATTTTAATCACGCATTAAAAAAATTACACTCCCCAATGTTATATGCATTAATTCATTTGGGATCAAATCACATAACGGGGATTTAAAGACAGTTTAGGCATAAAAGACATATCTTATGCATTTTCTTTTTGTATTAAATATATTATGCATATTTAACATAAAAAATATCTATGTACCTATATCATGCATGTTATACATAAAAAATGCATAATTCACATGTTATGCATTAAAAATGCAAAACATAGGCATAAACAAAAATTTGACTCCCCCTATATAAAATAACTAATGTCACATAGACTTCTCACCCTTTTTGACATCATAAAAAAGTGATAAAAATAAAAAAGATACCAATTGATAAAAAAATTATAAACTCATGAAAATTTCAAATGATCCTACCATCAATCCTATATAATTCTCTTATAATTATAAAAAACCTATCCTCATTCAATAGTTTAATAAAGATATCAACCAATTGATGTTGTGTATATTGATGAACCCCAATTCTATGTCATTATTTTTCATATGATCTCTAGTGAAATAATACCTTATCTAATGTGATTGGTCCTTAAAGGTTGAATTGAATTCTTGATTAGGCATATGGCACTATTGTTATCACGTCTAATAGGGATCTTATCCAACTCCATGCCATACCTTTTAGGATGTTTCATAAGTTAAATTATAATCACTACTAGTTATTATATATTCTACTTTAGCAATTGATAAAGCTACCAAAATTTTCTTCTCAACAAACTTGCATACGAATGCATGTTCTAAAATTTAACAAGTGCTAGATTTACTCTTCCTATCCAAAAGACTACTAGTATAATTTGCATTAATAAAGAGGGTTGTATCTAACATACCCTTAGAAAATTATTTTGCAATAGGAATGCATCAACCTACCATACAAAGATCTAAGAGCTTGTTTTAAACCATAAAATTATTTTATAAGCCTAAAGAAACAATTAGGTGTATCATGGTTTTCAAAACTGGGTTTGTTCTATATATACGTTTTCTTAAATAAAACCATTAAGAAATGTACTATTCACATCCATTTAATAAAACTTAAAACCCAAGTAGGAAGAAAAAGCCAATAGCAACCTAATTGACTCCAATCTAGCAATAGGTGAAAAAGCCTCTTTGTAATTAATTCCCTTTTCTTAATTATAAACCTTAGCCATTAATCTCGTATTTTTTTTCTTATGATATTGCCTAATTCATTGTTTTTAAACACCTATTTAGTACCAATAATTTGATAATTATTATGCCTTCGTACTAATGTTCATACTTTTTTCTTTTAAAGTGGTTTAACTCCTCAATCATTGCTAAAACCCAAATTTTATCATTAAGAACTTCTTTTAAGGTTTTAGGCTCTATATAAGAAATAAAGAAATATAGGATAAATTTATAAATAAGTATCTAGTAATTATACTTCTTTACACATCACTTATAATTTAGTTAGAGGGGTGATCTTTCTTAAACCTCTAATATGTAGGTAAACTCTCATCTTTCTTTTCACACTCACTTGGTTCAACAATGGATTCAGTAGGAGTGAGAGGGGTGTCTAGGTTATCATTTTTTCTGATCTTCTAAACCTAGTTTCTCTTAGTCTTTTTATAAGCCTATATCAATATCTTCAACACTCTTTTTCACATCAAAGGGATTTAACTCATCAAAGATAAGATGCATAGTCTCATTTTGAATCATATTTCTCTTATTAAAAATCCTATATGGTATACTAGTTAATGAATAACCTACGAAAATGACTTAATCTATTTTTCCTATAAACTTACCTAATTTATCCTTAATGTTCCAAATAAAGTACTTCCACCTAAACACTTTACAATAACTAATCTATAGCCTTTTTCCATATCGAAGCTCATAAGGGTTTTAGCCATAGTTAGTCTTATATAGACCTTATTAGATACAAGACAAGTAGAAGCTACGACTTATATAGACCCTATTAGATATAAAGAATTATCTGTTAATTTCAAACACAAAATATATCTTGGTTTGTGCAATTTAAAGCTCATTTTTAAAACTTTTCATCTTCAAAAAACTTATAAACACTTTAAAAGCATTCTTTTCACTATGAAAACTTTTGATGCATATTTTTAAGGCTAATTTTAATGGAAAGCAGTATCAATTTACTCAAACATAATAATTTCCTTGTATAATGATAAAATTCATTCATCTTTGAAAACTTTATGAAATCATGTATGTAATTTGAGTCCTATGGATCTGAAACATTCAAATAAAATATGTAACAACTTTAAAACTACCTATATAATATTCTTGAAGCTTTAAAGTAATTGATCTTCTGTTTTTCTCAAATTTGGTCTTTAAGCTCAAAATTTCCACTTATATTTTTCTTCCAAATGTACCAATATTTCAAACCTTAAACAATAAATCAAATCATTAGTGAAAATCATGCTTTGTTATCATAAAAGCTAAGATTGTAATCTCCCTTGATTTAGAAGGATAAAAATGATTAACTATCACTTTCTCTTTCCCTTATGTTTTTTTAACTTTTTATTAGTAGTCAATCTTACTTTCATCACTTACACCCCTTCAATTTCTTCATTAAAAATTATTAAATAACAATTATGTTGAGGACCCCATAAATTGGAATAATTATTTAATATCAATATCTTAATCTTAACTATTTTTTATGTTCTGAACCTAAATTTGTAAAAAATAGCCAAATATATTGAATTTTTATTAATTTTAAAATATAATTAGTAAAATGATTATGTAGATACCTATTTTTCAGAGAAAGAAAAGAAATTAGCTACTAATGTTTTATTTAAATTGAAGAGAATTATGCTTATATGGAGAAAAAATGTAAATGATATTACTGTTAGAAAATTAAAATGCAATAACATTTTGTACAACAGAAGAAATAATAAAAATATATTCAATTTCTGAAAGGTAAGATCACTCTAATTTTTGAAATGATTAAGACATAATATAATAAAGTATAAATCTAGATCGTACATTAATATGATGTTTTATCTTTGTCTACATCTTTACTCAAATATATAGGTGATGGATGAATTGCTTGAGCTGCACACATGGCTTGCCTCTAATGGTATCCACATATTAAATCTTGGAGAAATTCAGAAACAATTTTTTAGAGGAAGAAAAACATTAGTGCTAGCTATTCTTATGTTTTTTTTCCTAATATAAATGCAAAAAAGATTTTTCTCAGTATTAAAATTTAAACATAAATCATGATAAGCCTCATTGTAATTAAAATTAAAATTAAAATTAAATGTTATAAAATAAAATATGATATATTTAATCTTTAAAGTTTCTAAAACTTTACAATTAAATCCAACTTAATTATTTTTCTCTAATTAGTTGATCTTTATAAGTAACCTATTAGGTTTTTAATATGTTGGTAATGATTATAAGTTATAACTCTAATTCATAATTGGAATTAGATAAATTAAAATTTCTTTTAAATTATCTTTAATTCTCAAATTAAATAATTTATAATTATAGATTAAGATTGATATCTAATTACATATTGTGATTTTCCAAATATTAGAAATGTCAAAATAATTTAACTGACCTTTTTGTGCATGATTTTTTTATATAATTCAATCCTTCATCATATAATGTTACGATTAGATATGGAGTATATAATTAGTATCTACTCTTTTGAAATCTAACCATATCAGTTCTCTACTATTAGTAATTGATTTTGTTAATAATATTTGGAATCTATTTTAAAAGTGTCATTCTAGTTTGGATAATGATTCTTAAATCAATAATAATTATGAACAATAGAATATTTTCCCTAGTCACTTCAAGGAGATGAACCCTATATTGATCACTCAAGTACTTTCATATAATTCATGTTATATCCAATTATTACTAAGTGAGCTATCCTTAGCTCTAATAATTCATAAGTAGTATTAAAACACAACACTCTGTATAAGATACTTGGGAAATTTCAATTAAAAAAATGACTTATATAATTATCACAATAAGCACTTCTATAGATACATAGGTAATGCTCCATATCACTTTCTCATATCAGGTCAGTTTAGTAAACTTGTTTTTTTAACAAGTACTCACACATTTGTTTAAATATCTCCATACTTTAGTCTATGAGATCGATTATTTCCTTTATAATAAAGAAACATCATGTATGCTAATAGTTTTTTTCTCTACTAATATCTAATCTTAATAAAGCAGTGACTAGGAATAATTTAGGGATGACACTTAATTGCAATGTAAATCTCATAATAGTGATTTCATCTTAATTTCACCTACACAATATGTTTATCCCATAAACTTTATCATAAATATTAGTTAATTAAATAAATATTTATAAGATAAATAATCACTTTAATAAAATATGTCATAAATCTAAAATATTTCATCCAACTAGTTTTGAAACATTGTATACTGGTCGATCACTCTAACATATGCAAGTTGTCCAAATTACCTATTGGCCATGCATTAGTCAACTATTAAGCCTACATTGATCGATCAGTTCATCTAAAAAATACTTTTTAATACTTTCAAAATGTTTCTTAACTTTTCCATACTTCCTAAAAAGACATCAAAATAATTTGTTGTAAAAAATATTAACTTAAACACATGTCAAAAAGCTTCCATAAAACTATTTTAATGCATGAAGAGGATTCTTTAAAATTTTCCCTAAATTTTACTTTTGATTATAAAACCTATAAGCAAAATGTCTAAATATGAACACATATGCAAGAATTGAGACACTTAACACATCAAGATGATTAAGAAAATATTTACAATGTAAAATTCATAATATAACCTATTTAATTTCACTATCTTTCTTTTTGATCCATCAACAACAACTTGATCTTTATGTATCTTTACTTTAACTCTATTTTGTGTCATTTTACTCCTTTCTAGTCATATATTTTTAATACATTAAAAAAATAATGCATAAGTTGGAACCTCTTGTAGTTCAACCATTTCCCTTTTTTTGATGGTGACAAAATATGTGATAAATTAGGGAAACATAAAATGCAAATTCATATACAAAATAAACCATATTATTGTTGGTCAATTCATAATAATAATTCTAATCTAAGAGTAAAAGGATCTAATTGTAAGTACTAGGTCACTCAGCATTGAATTATTAAGATAATCCAAAGTGATGAACTGAAAACACATAAAGAAATAAATAAAGAAAATAAACTCATGTTCATTCTAAAAACTAATTAATGGATTAAAAATATTTCAGTAATCTAAAAAAACTAAGGCTTCATATGTTAATCAGTTAATCCATTGAAGGAGATTTGTGTTGGGTAGATTTAGGATGGACTTCAACCCAAAAAATGCACTACCAATGGTTATGAAAACACCTTCTTCCAAACTAAATTTATTTACTTTGTCCATAAAAAATTGAAATTAAAGACATTAAATTCAAGAAGCTTAAATCTAAGGTCTTTAGATCTTAAAAAACTCACAAAAGATTCTAAAATTTGGTCCACTTCTAGATTCAATTATGTTATGAAATTAATTTTATAATAATTCAAAGCCAATGGTCATAAATCTCTTAGTAATTTAAAAATCTAAATTAAATGATCAATCTAAGGTCGATAAATTAAGTATTAGATAAAAAAATCTTCTAACCAATTATTCACAACCCATTTACTTTCTTAACCTTAGTTAAGGTAATTTCCAAGCGCACATTCAACAATGAATCTAAGGATTTAATAAAAAAAAAATATTCGTTGATAGTAAATAAGTATAGTTAATATAAATCAAAGAGAAAGAGTTGAATGAAATACAAATGAAAATATTAGATGTCCCCAGTGCATCCACGTTTCGATCTTCACTTGAATGCTCCTAGGAGTTCTAAATTTCTAAAACAATGGTTAGACTCAAAGCCTAATGTAGAACCTTCCCTTAACCTCTTTTAACTTTCTTAAATAGTTTTTATGTGGCTGTTAAGGATTTGGAACCCTAAACATGTTTAAGGGGTAGGTTAGTCTTTTAATCCAACTAAACTTCATTCATGCTTTAGATTTCCATATGCACAATAACCCTTGGATATGGGGAACAATGGCACAATTATTCTCCACAATTGATATTCCATAATTTGGTGCTATAATATAGTTTACAAGGAGTACAATGACATTGTTTAGAGTCACCATTATCTATGAGGCATGGCACAACAACACCTCAATATGAGAACAATAGTGCCATTTTGAGTTGACATTGGTCTTCTAAATTTTTCTCTATGCAAAGCGGTGCTACACAATGAGAATAGCATCATTGTTATGATCAGACATTGTGCTTCTGTCCAATTTCACTAAAAATTCACATTTTTCATCCAATTAGACCCAAAATCTTAACTAACCATGAAACTCAATAAAAATAAATAGTAAGTGATATAAAT
Organism: Pinacopodium congolense; assembly: GCA_028565735.1. Classification (NCBI taxonomy): domain Eukaryota; kingdom Viridiplantae; phylum Streptophyta; class Magnoliopsida; order Malpighiales; family Erythroxylaceae; genus Pinacopodium; species Pinacopodium congolense. The sequence continues at coordinate 39,735 of JAOXYD010220256.1, forward strand.
TTGAACTTTTAATTTTTAAAAGCTTTAAATAATATAACATAAACATTATCTATTTTACGCATTAATAATCCTCTCACACTTTAACCATTTCTTGTCCTCAAGCAACAACTCAGATGCTTAAAATGAAATATTCCAAAGACAATTAGAAGTTAATTAGGCACGCTATAAAATTAAATGCTGGTAGATATAGCTAGCACCATCTAACTCAAACTTGAGCATGGATTAAACATGTGGCCATAATAAATAACAAGGTTATCCCTTATATATAGTACTGAACCTCAAGAGACCTATTCAAATAGTCATGCAAACCCCTTTCCAAAGTAATTCAACTAGCATGTGTGTTTAGCACTCAATCATGCCACTATTATATTCGCTAATTCATAATTACTTTGGACTAGTGTGATTTATGATCTATTTTTTTCTAAAAAAGTGAAATACATGCTTCATCTTGATTTTTTTATATATGACTCAACTCTTTATATTATATATTTTTTAAAATTTTATTATTTTTATCTTACTCTTAAGATTTTTTTAGAGTTTAACAAAATTTGTCTAATTTGAGTACCTAAGTCCGAGTTTGTATAGAAATCCATGTAAAGCTCCAATGCAACTAAGTATCATTTAATATGATTTAACTCTGTTATGCAATTTATAATCATAATTAAGAAATTTCGTAATCAATTAAGATTTACTGAAAACTAACTAAGCTAATCACATTAACCATGTCAAAGTGTAGTAATAAGATTTAATTAACCATTAGAATAGTTTAAAAATGAGACATCTAAAAAAAACTAAAATGACTGATAGGAATGAATCTTGTTATATTTTTATATGTTATTTCATTTGAATTCATTCTTATTTTTGATATAAAAACACTCAATTTATGTTATATTGTACATAATGACAGGTTTATTTTCTTAGCACAAAATATGGATTAAAGCATGAAGATTTGGAAGCAAAAGTAGCAAAAACCCAAAGGTTCTTCAACTTTAAAAAATAAATTTTTTTAAAAAAATACTATAGTTAAAAGAGCAAATCACATGTATAAGAAAGAGTAATGTGATTTGCTCCTTCAAAATGCATCAAAAGGAAGTCTTCCATGCATTAAAACGACAATCACTATAAGTATGAGAAAGGGAGAGCAAAACGACATCAAGTGTGGAGTTTTAAAAAGGCAACAAATGAGCTTATAACTAGGAAAAACACGTAACCCTAGGCAACAAATATAAGTAGGACGAGAGGAAATAACATGGAGCAACATGTTGTGAGCAAGAGAGCTTACACCTTGCACTAGACATGAAGCTTCGTGCTTCTGGTGGGAGAGCTTGCACTAGGAGAGGAAGCAATGCCTCACACCACTCATTTAGGATTTATTTTCAATTAATCTCCTATTCATGTCTTTGTTTTCTTTTTTGGTTGTTATTTTGCTAGCTCCGTTTGTCTTATTTTTTTCTTGTTATTTCGCTACTATCATTTCTAGTCGTTTCCTTGCCATAGTTTAGTTGTTTTGTTTTCATCTTCTATTGATTTTTATCTTGTTCTAATGCTTTTATCTTTAGTTCATTAGTTGGATTCTTTCTTACGTAATAATATATGATTCTTTTTTTATTAATTTTGTCTTTATCAAATGTTAAATTGAATGAAGTTTCAATTCCTATGTTTACATTTATTTTTGGTGTTTTTAATTAATTTTTGTTTGGTAGTTTAGATTCATGCATGTTCTTCGGTTTTAATTAATTAAATTTAATTTTTTTGTTTAATTTAATTTTTCTGGAATTTTTGTTTAGAAAGTTAATTTAAGTTTAGTTGAATTAAGTTTTGGTTAATTAATTAATGGTTTAAGTGATTTGTATTTATGTTAGTTTAAGTGTTAAATTGTATTTTTCATTTGGTCGTTTTAATTTCCAGCCTTAGTTTAATTTAATTAAGAATTATTTTTGATTATTTAATTTGTATTTTGCTTAATTTAAGTATGTGTGGTTAGGTGTTTAAGAGCTTGAAGGTATAAGAAGGATAAATAATATTTAATTTTGAGAATAGGATTGAGTTCAAATTGATTTGGTGTTTTTAAGATTAGGTTGGTTTGGAACCTTAGTTAAATGCAATAAGTTAGATATTATCTCTAGGATTGATTATCATTTGGGTAATTTCCTAATTTAAATGCTAAGGTTAAGCATGTGATACGTAATTATCCTTGTCAATTTCCAAAAAATAGTAATAGGTTAGTTAGATTTTTTAGGATATTTAAGCAACTAATCTAGGGTTCCATTCCTTTAGGTTACACTTTCTAAGCTTGTGAGTTAGTGGCCTAAGTTAGTCATTCCTTAATATGTAATGTGCCTTCACTATTAAATGTAGAGAACTTGTTCTAGATTATAATGAAGATAGGCTATTTCTAGAGCTTGTTAGATTTACCTGAGCTAGAGAAACTGAGGGTTTGAGAGCTTGTTCAAACCTATAGGCTAACACAATAGCTAGAACACGCTTTTTTTTGGGTCTAAATTCAAGGATTAGTAGTTATCCTAAAATCCCGATGATACCTTTGACCCATTTCTTTGTTATTGTTACTAGTTTATTGTGTTTTGCCTTTTGTTTATCCTTGTTTTTTTTAATTGCTTATTGGTATATTAGTTCCCTTTGCATTCAAGGGCTTTTATTTTTGTTTTTTTACAATATTAAAAATAGCAGTACACCCTAGCTCTCTTTAGGATCGACCTTGAATTGCCCTAACTATATAGTTAGGTTAGTTAGGTAAACTTATTATTTCGGTGTTCGTGATGAATCACCAAAGTTTTTACACTGTTGTTGGGGAGTTGACACTGTGTTCTTTTTAGTTCTTTTATTGTTTTCATTTTTGTTTTTGTTGATCATTTGTTACCTTGGTGTTCTGTTTGCTTATGTTTCATAGCTTTTTCTAGTCATGGCTTATTTTCAGTATTCTTTCTATTCTGATCTTTCATGTAATAATTCTTATATTGATGATAATTTTGAGATAGCTGTAATCTCAAGGTTGGAACAATAGGTAATAAATCTAACATCCTTAATTGAGCAACTAGTGATAGATGCAGTTGACACTAAGGTATGTGATTTTTGTCACTTTCAAGTCATTCTTGTGATATATGTCCTTCCTTCTAGGCTGAACAGAGGTTTTTTTGGAGTTTGTGATTTCCAGAAGCTCCAACTGGAATGGTATGATTCTTACACTCTAAGTTACCATTCAGAGTTAGAAGATCATTCTTACTATTCAGATGGGAACAACCAACAAGGATTCAGTTCTTAACCACCATGCTATTAAAGTCAATTGAATTATCCATCCATGCCTTCACCTCCAACATTGCCACCACAAGCTGATGGGATGCTATTGGAGGGGATTGTAAAGAGCTTGGCTACTAGCACGCTCTAGTTCTAGTAGGAAAAAAAGAGTGGCTTGAAGGACTTGGAAGGCCAAATAAGTCAATTGGTCGAAGTGATAGCGAGCCTAGAAGACCAAGTCTCTTTAAGTACACCTAGCCAACCAGAGGAAGTACACGAGGAGCTGGCATGTGCAATTTCATCAGAGGGTAGAGAACAACAAGAAAAAGAGGGGATGTTGAGGAAAAGCAGTTGATTTTAGAGTAGAAGGAGGAATTTAGTCCTCCTAATGCAAGTAATACTTCTTTTAATATTATTAACTAAATTTCTATTCCTTTTCCTAATAGGTTGAAGAAAGAAGAAGAAGAAGAGGAGAAAGAAGAAGAAGAAGAGGAGAAGAAGAGCGAACAACAGAGGCAGGAGGATCAAGAGAATGAGGAGCAGAAGCAAGTCAGATGCTTAGAGGAGTTATGTGTGAATAAGCAGAAGTTAGAGGTGACAAGCAAGATGACGAACCTCCACATTTATCACTTATACCATTAGGGGAACCATGTTAGGAGAAGGGCGATGCTTATAAGAGAGAGTGGACACTAAAGTATGATGACAAGACGATGCAGTTCCACTCCTCAGAAGTTTTGGAGCATCGCACTAACTTTGAGTCCATTTCAAAGGAAGTTGCTCTAGGGCCTTACCTATTGGTCTATGATTAAATGAAAATTTTATTCCACTTGTTTATGATACCAAGACTTCAGTACCTATTATAGAATAAAGCACTAATGCTTCACCTACCATCAATGATGAATATTTACTTAGCCACCATTTTCTACCTTAAATATTATTTCTTCATAGTCTATTGGTCAAAACAGAACCCTTGTGATAAAAAAGGTACAATGCCTAAAAGCAAACCAACTTGGCTTAGAGGTTTTGTATCCCCAATCACTTGCACATCTTCACATTCTTGCAGTCTAAAGTCTAGTAAAGTTTGCAGGAAATACAAGTGTATAATATAATCATCCTACTTACCTATACATTTCCATTCATGTGTCTTCTTTATCTTACATGGATTTTTTAGCAAATATGTTAACTATGCAATACAAGCTTGTATTGATCTTAACTGAATTGTAGTAATGAATAAAGAGTGAATTTCACATGAGAACAACAATACATAGATAATTACTAACCCGCCTACTAGGAATAAGGCAATAGGCTATAAATGGGTTTATAAGGTGAAATTTAATTCAGATTGAAGTGTGGATAGATTTAAAGAAAGACTTATAGCTAAGGTTATAATTAAGTGCTAGGTAAGGATTAATTTGATTCTTTTTCATCCATTACAAAACTAGTCACAATTGAGTTATTCGTCACTATTGCTATTGCTAAGTCATGGCACTTGCATTAATTTGAAATCAGTAATGCATTTCTTCATGGCTTTCTTCATGAGGAGGTTTTTATTTCACCACTAGATGAATATTAAAAGCACAACGAAGACAAGTATGCAAACTAGTTAAGCCATTCTATGGGTAATAGGCTTTAAGAGAATGGAAGTAGGAATTTACTATCAAGTTAATAGCTAATGGCTTTACTCAATCTCCTTATGATTCATGCTTGTTTATTAAAGAAACTTCTTAAGGTTTTTTAGCCTTTCTTGTATATGTTGATGATGTAATAATCACTAGAGATGGTGAAATTTATATATAGTAAATAAAGTCATTTTCGCTAACAAGTTTACAATTAATATCTCAATTATCTAAAGTATTTTTTAGGGCTTGATATAACCAGATCATCCCAATGGCATATCTTAACCAACAAAAAATATGTTCTAGACATTTTGAAGGATGTTAGTCTCCTTGGTGCCAAGCCTACTTATACACCACTTCTTTTCACAAGGATTATTAACAAATTTAATAAACTATTATATAGCATATACAAATCCAGCTTGGTTAGATTTAAATATGACAACCTCCCCACTAGTATTTTATATTGATTTGCATCAGTCAGAGGAGCAATATCCTTTTTAAAGCTAGGCTGTTGAGCTTTTTATGTCCAAATTCAATAAGGTTTCTCAGAGGTTATTACGTGCTCTTGGGGAAAATCCTTAATTTCTTAGAAGAGTGAGAAGTAGAGTACAGTTTCTATAAGTTCAACTAAGGTTAAGTATAAAAGTATAGCTTATATAGTTAGTGAAATGAAATGGATGTCATACATTTTAACAGAATTTCAGATGTCTATCAAGTTGCCTATTCCTCTTTAGTGTGATAATCAAGTTGTAATTCATATTAAAGCATATCTTGTATTTCATGGAAGAACTAAACATCTTGAAATTTATTTCCATCTTGTCATAGATCAATTTAAAGATGGTGTTTTTCATCCATAGTATGTTTCTACAAAAGCTTAACTGGCAGATTTCTCCATAAAGTCACTTACAGCTCCTTTTTTCACATATCTTTTATCCAAGTTGGGTTTAGTTAAAGTTCACTTAACTCTAACTTAAAGGAGGGATATAGACAAAATTAACTTAATTGTAATTATTAGTTTTGGCTTTGCAGATGGCTGAAGTTACTAGCTATATTTATAGAAAAGGATGAAAGCTTATAGTTATTTATATAAGTATATTCTCATTTTTTTAATTAAATATAATCTTCTTCTTTCGTTTTTCATTTTTTGATTGAAATCATGCTTTGTCCATATATAAACTTCAATTTCATTCATAAACAAAGAGGGAAAGAGCAATCAAGGTCAAGTTTAATTATCTAATCACATGATAACCACTATCATTCAAAATATCTCATCATCTATGGTATCACTAACACTAACATCTACCCTTCAAAATTTCATCCAATAATAGCCTTATACGATCACTTATCCCATCTAATTTGATTTTTCTGAATAAGTCTATGGTCACATTATTTACTAATGCATTTTATGGATAACAAACAATTTATTTATTTAGAGAGAGAGAGAGAGAGAGAGAGAGAGAGAGAGAGAGAGAGAGAGAGACTTGTTTAATTAAAGGTCCAAAAGGAAAATTTTAAT
>JAOXYD010220257.1:0-32720 GCA_028565735.1 Pinacopodium congolense
TATTGGTTGGAGTATGATGAAGGGAATGGACCCATGAAATCAATACCCCATACATCAAAGATTTCACAAACCAAAATGTTGGTTAGTGGCATTTCATGTCTCTATGAGGTGTTGCCAACCCTTTGACAATTATCACAAGATTTTACAAATTGAAATGCATCTTTAAATATGGTAGGCCAATAGAAACCACACTCAAGAACCTTGTGTGTAGTCTTAGTAGGGACAAAACCCAACGAATTAATCGTGGTTTATCATCAGGCTTGTTCATCAGATACTTCATTGCTGAATGGTCTCTGTACACTATCACCTTTTAAAGAACCAAATAGGACCGAAATTTGTCAATTTTAGTCTTGTCTTGGTCTTCTACTACTACTTATAATTTCTTATGCTTATGTGACTTCGTATGACTATAAAATATGTATGCAGATTTACACATTCATGCAACTCATTATATTGATGCGTTTATGTATGGCATCTATAATATATATATATATATATATACATATATAGATATTTTTGGCATCTTGAGGCGCATAACATGATTATGGTATTAATGCACTCAATAAAGTCTGACTCTCATCAACTATTTTTTTTTTCTGAATCCTTCAGTTCAGGCCTCTCTAGTGTCAGGACACTTTGCCGGTCTTCTTCTTTTTTAGTAAGTTTATGTATATTTTGGATTTTTTGTGACTTGACTCTAGAGTTGCAGTAGTATTGTATTTTTCGGACTCTCTTGTAATATACATCAACTCACTAGAACGTCAATGCTTGGTACTGTAATAGTTTGGGCTTGTAGTATGGTTATGGACTAGTTTGAATATAAGTTGTTTGTTTTGACAATTTTATGTCTATTGAAATTTTAAAGTTATGGTATTTTAGGCTTTCTGTTGGGTTATTAAGCCTTGGGTCTCCTGTTCCTTTAGTGCTGGTCATGGTTTAAGATTGGGGTTATGATGAAGTTGGTATTAGAGCTTTAGTTTAAGTTTGCATTATTGGGGTTGATCATATTTTAGTCAAGTTTTCTTTTAACTACTACGGCATTAGGATCACCCTTAACTTGGTCTCTTTGCCTTAGGTTTTTCCTTATCTATGAATTGCGTTTTTATTCTTTGTTAGTATGAGGAGGAGTAGTAGAACGTTCACAAGATCTGGTAAAGTCGAAGAAGCCACTAACAGACAATCAATTCATAATGAAACTATAGCCCCACTTAAGCAGGCAAGGAGTAGAGGCAGGCTGAGAACAACTATGGGACAACCAGATGTTCAAGCTTAGGATGAGCTAGTAACATAGAATGTGGATGCTGCTACTCTAGCAGGGTTACAGAATATCACAGCTGCCCTGAATCAGACAATTCCTCTGATGCAATAGATGGCTTTAAATCGAGGTCAGGGCATGACAGATGTAGAGGTTGCCCTACGCTATATTAAGATTGAAAGGATTACTCTTAATGGTTCAGGAGGCACTATAGACTTTCTTTATGATATAGAATCTCGAATTAGGATGATGTATACAGACTTACAGAGGCTTCATATCATTGAGTTATCAGTTTAGGCACTTGCAATAGATTGGTTTCTGTGGGTTATTCAGCCAATTATAGGTGCATTATCATGGGAAAAGTTTAAACTAAGGTTCATGAGACAGTTTTTTCCATCACCTCAAAGAGATGCTTATAGGTGGTAGCTATTACACCTTAGAAGAGGTGACAGGTTGATTGATGAATACATTACTGAGTTTTATAGATTGTTGAGGTATACTGAAGATATGACTGACCAGAGATGGATAATAAGACTCTATATCACTGGCTTGAGTCTTGCTTATGTAGGGCTCTGCTCAGAGGGCCAAACATTAGAAGGTGCCATATATGAAGTTAGGAAGATGGAGAGGAGACACATCATGCAGGGCACAATTCCTGATCCTCATCAAATTAGTGGTACTAGAGTAGTAGGGGTTAGTTCTCAACCTCGGATGTTTCCGCTGGGCGTGAACGTAAACATAAGAGTGGTAGACATAGTCGTAGGAGTCCAAGAAGGACTTTTAGATTTGGACTTGGAGCGACTAGTGGTAGCATTGGATAGAGTTCTAACTATAGTAGTTCTAATTCTGAATATACCGTGTGTCATAATTATAAAAGATCTCATCAAGGACCTTGCTATCTTCTTTTAGGACATTTTGCTAGAGAGTATCCTCATTATGAGTTTTAGAGTCAAGGTTCTCAAAGTTCTTCTACTAGTGAGGAACAGCTAGTATGTTAGATACAGCCCCAACATTACTTATAGTTTTAAAGTGAATCTCAGAGTACAAGTTAACATAGTTGTGGTTTAGGAGGTTGGTTCCAGCTTATGAGTAGGTCTGGTACTAAATGTTTTTGGTCTGCATCAACCTCATAGCAATTAAGAGAAGGTCAAGCTCGAGTATTTACTCTCACACCATAAGATGTTCATGCCTTGAATATAGTAGTAGCAGGTATTGTATCAATATGTTCCGTTAATGCTAAAGTATTATTTGATTCAGGTGTTATCCATTCATTTATATCTCCTATGTTTGCGTTTAAGATTGGTTGGCAAGCCATTATATTAGTAACCATTTTTTCAGTAGCTACTCCTGTGAGTGAATATGTAGACACTGATCTTGTATTTTCCTCTTGTCTGGTATTAATTGAGGGTAGAACATTAGTAGCTAATTTGGTATTGTTGAATGTAATAGATTTTGATGTAATTTTAGGTATGGATTAACTAGCACAACATTTTTCTACCTTAGATTGCTAGGAGAAGGAAGTGATTTTCAGGATTCTAGATAAGTTAGAATTCTAGCTTAGAGGTGATAAAGGGGAAGTACCTTAAAATCTCATATATGTTATAACCACTAGGAATATGCTTAGACAATGTTGTCAGGGCTATTTGGCTTTAGTGAGGGATGCTCAAAGAAAAAAAGGTTCAGTTGATGAAGTTGCTGTCGTATGTTAGTTCCCTGATATGTTTCCTGAAGAGTTGCTTGGTTTACCACCAGAGAGGAAAATTGAATTTTGTATTGATGTGGTACCGGGTGTAGCTCCTATTTTGATTCCACCTTATAGGATGACTCCCACATAATTAAAGGAACTGAAGGAATAATTACAGGAATTATTAGACAAAAGTTTTATCAGGCCCAGCACTTTACCATGGGTACACCAGTCTTATTTGTCAAGAAGAAGGATGGTGGTGTTTGACTTTGTATTGATTACCGAGAATTGAATAAAGTGATAATTAAGAATAAATATCCTCTCCTATGAATTGATGACTTATTTGATTAGCTTCAGGAGGCTGTATGTTTTTTTCTAAAAATGATCTTAGGTTTGGTTACTATTAATTGAGAATTCAAGATGAAGATATTTCTAAAGTTGCTTTCCGTATTAGGTGTGGTCACTATGAATTTATAATGATGTCCTTTGGATTGATTAATGCTCTTGTAGTTTTTATGAATTTAATGAATAAGGTGTTTAGACCTTTTCTTAATAGATTTGTCATTTTATTCATGAATGATATTTTAATGTATTTTAATAGTGAAGAGGAATATAAGGAATGTTTGAGAATGGTTTTGCAAACTTTGAGGGAGTATTAGCTATATGCTAAATTTTCTAATTGTGAATTTTGTGTAAATTATGTAACCTTTTTGGGACATGTGGTGTCTAGAAATGGCATCCAAGTAGATCATAAGAAAGTTGAAGCTATCACATAAAGGTCAAGGCCTACTATTGTTACTGAGGTTCGAAGTTTCTTAAGCCTATCTGGTTATTATTGGAGATTCGTTCAAGATTTCTTCCGAATAGCCGCATCACTGATTAAGTTGACTTAAAAGAACTTTAAGTTTGTTTAGTCAGAGGTATGCGAGGAGAGTTTTCAACAGCTTCAGGATAAGTTAACCTCAGCTCCAGTGTTGACCTTATCTTCAGGATTAGATGAATTTACAATGTATTGTGATGCTTCTATAATTGATTTAGATTATATACTTATGTAGTATGACGGGTAGTAGCTTATGCTTCCCGATAGTTAAAGAAGCACCAGTAGAATTATCCTACTCATAATCTAGAAATGGCAGCATTAGTGTTTGCACTTAATATTTGGAGACATTATTTATATGGTGTGACTTCTGAGATCTATACTGATAATGAAAGTTTAAAATATATTTTTCAGCAAAAAGATTTAAACTTGAGGCAATGAAGGTGGATGGAGTTTCTTAATAATTACAATTGTGCTATTTTGTATCATCCAGACAAAGCTAATGTAGTAGTTTATGCGTTAAGTAGGAAATCCTTTGGTAGTCTTACTCACATCTGCTCTGTCAGGAGAACTTTGATGAAAGAATTTCATCAGTTAATTGATCAAGGATTACAATGGAAAATATCAAGAAAAAGATGTTTATCATCAGGATTCACTGTGATATAGATGTTTTTAGAGAGAGTTAAAAGTAACAAAATCAAGAGACCCTCAATTATGTAAGATAATTGTGAAGTTCTAGGAGGGTTGACCTAAGAAGTATACTGTTGAAAATGAGGGTATTCTAAGGATGAGAACTGGAATATGTATGGCGAATATTGATAACTTAAGAAAGGAGATTATGGAGGAGGCACACTTTGCAGCTTATAGTGTTCATCCAAGCTCAACTAAGATGTATTAGAAACTCAAAAGTATGTATTGGTGAAATGGAATGAAAAAGGATATTGCAAAATTTGTTTCTAGATTCCTAACCTGTTAGCAGGTGAAACTTGAACACCAAAGGCCTTCGTGATTCTTATTGCAACTTCCTATTCCCGAATGGAAGTGGGATATGATAACCATGGACTTTGTGACTAGTTTTCCTTATACTAACACTGGGTATAACGCCATCTGAGTGATTGTTGACAGGCTTATAAAGACTGCTCATTTTCTATCTATCAAGAAGATGTACTCCACGGACAGGTTGGCTAGATTGTATGTAAATAAGATTATTTATTTATGTGGAGTACCCCAATCTATAGTTTCTAATAGAGATCTGAATTTTACATTAGTGTTTTAGTAAGAGTTTCATAAAGCTTTAGGTATATGATTGGATTTTAATATTGCTTTTCATCCGCAAACAGATGGCTAGTCTGAGAGAACGATTTAGGCGTTAGAAGACATGCTTCAGATGTGTGTTATAGATTTTGGTGGTCAGTGAGATTTGCATCTATCACTGATTAAGTTTTCTTATAATAATAGTTATTATGCTAATATTGAAAATTGAGATGGCTCCTTTGTATAGACGAAATGCAGGTCATCGTTTTACTGAAAAATCAGTGAAAAGCAATTGGTAGGACTTGAATTAGTACAAATTACTTTTGAAAATATTCTTATGATTCAACAGAGATTAATAACAACCTTTAGTAGGCAGAAAAGTTATGCGGATCCTAAAAGAAAGGATGTTGCTTTTTCAATAGAAGACCTAGTATTTTTTAAAGTCTCACCCATGAAAGAAGTAATGAGATTTAGTAAGCAGGGTAAACAAGTTTCAAGATATATTAGTCCGTTTGAGATTAAAACTAAAGTAGGTAAAGTGGCCTATAGGTTAGTGTTACTGCCTGAGTTTTATAGAGTTCACCTGGTATTTTATGTGTCAATGTTGAGGAAATATCTTTTCAATCCTTCTTATATCCTTCGATCTTGTGAGATGGAAATTGGTGACAATTTAACATATAATGAGCAACCTATTACTACAATAGCTTATAAAAGCCGATGACTTAGATCAAGAGAGGTACCAATGGTAAAGGTATGGTGGAGTAATCATTTGGTGGATGATTATACATGGGAGATAGAGCAAGATATGTGGAGTCAATACTCGTATCTATTTCAAGAATAAGGTATAATTTCAAATTTGAGGACGAATTTTAATAAGGGGGAGAAAATAACCCAAACTTTGACTCAAGACTTTAACCATTAACCTAAGAATTTGACACTTAAGTTAATGAGCCACTAAAAAGGACAAATGTTTTATTTAGTATAAGTTGCTGTTTGGAACGCGTCTGTTTCATTTTCTCTTATATTATTTCTCTCGATAGCTCACCTTTCTATTTCAAACTCCAACGATTATATCTTCTTCGTTTGACCACCCTTTTCAACAATTTAGGAGTCTATGAAAGGCTCGTGAGATATCCAATCAAACCCCTAACTTTATTGTGTCGAAAGCAACCTATATTTGGATTAATCATGAATTAAAGTTTTAGATCTGTCTGGTAAGTCATTGATTTTCTATTTCTAGTCACTTTAAAACCAAATCAACACCACACCAACTTCACTGTTGTCTTTAGTAGCGTCAAAGCATAGGAAGAGAGGGAAATCTGAGAGCGATAACAATGAATTTTTTTTTAGGTCTAGAGTTTCGATCTTCATTAACTAAAAAGAGTTTTTACGTGTGACAAGTGTCATTAGATTTCTGAGGATGTGATCTTCTTTTTTAGTTGGGAGGTGAAGATCACCGCTATTCTGATGTCGGCATGTAGCCCTATGCTCCGATGTCAGTTGTGAATCTTCAATCAGTTACTCGAAGTATGATATAGATTATGAGTTGGTAGATGGTATTCTATTGCTTCCTTTATTTTCTTTCTATAGATCAAGTAAAAGTAGGACCTTCCACTTTGAGATACCATACTCAACTTTGAGGAGTACAGTCTACCTGTGAGTTAATATTTATGGTCATGTGTATGCCTTTCATTCTCATAATCATCATCAAAATCATTATCATCACCATTGGCACACAGTCTATTTATTTATTGGATTGACATCTATACATATATTTTGTTGTCCTCTGTTATGCTTGATGTGATGTGTGTTGATGTGGAGGATAGTTATGAGATGAGCTACTTGATGGGTGTCACCAGGCTGTGTGCATAGAGAGTCAGTCAGTCGGATATGAAACTGTTGGTTTTTTTAATTATTGATTAGATATCGATTGACATATGCTACGGTTGAGGCGATTCAGTTGAGTTGCTTTCAGACATCAATCGGTATATGATCGTATGGCATAGTTGTAGGAGGTTCGATTGAGTTACTCTCGGACAAGAAGCTATGCAGTAGTGAGTCTGTGGCCGGTTCGATTGAGTTACTCTCGATCAAGCAAATTACTACCTTTAGACTAAATGATCCTTATGGAACAAAAGAGCCCTTACAGTTAGAGTATATGGGTAGGGGTATGTCATTTAGTTTTTTCTCAGTCCTCCACTACTACTTGTAATTTACGATGCTTATGTGACTTCATATGATTATGAAATATGTATGCAGATTTGAACGTTCATGCATCTAATTATATTGATACGTTTGTGTATGATATATATGATATATATATATATATATAAAGATATTTTTGGCACATAGAGGTGTATACCATGATTATGTTATTAATTCACTCAGTGAGGTCTGACTCACCTCAACTATTTCTTTTTCAAGATCCTTCAATTTAGACCTCTCTAGTGTCAGGATACTTAGAGTCGCAGTAATATTGTATTTATTGGACTCTCTTGTAATATGGTTCAATGCTTAGTACTGTAATAGTTTGGGCTTCTAGTACAATTATGGATTAGTTTAAATATAAGTTATTTGTTTTGACAATTTTATATCTCTTGACTTTCTGGAGTTGTGGTATTTTAGGCTTGTTATTAGGCCAGTAAGCCTTAAGTCTCCTGTTCCTTTAGTACCGGTCACGATCAAAGGTTGGGGACGTGACACAAATTGTTTAGATTTTTAACAAATTTAATTTTCTAGATTTAATTATCTGAATTTTGATATTATAAATTAAGTGGTGAAAGTTCTTGATCAAGTCTATGTGTTTACTAAAAGAAAGTTATAGCTTCATGATATTGTCCTACTCTAAGTTAAATGATGAGGTTTTCATTTGATTTAATTTCATTTTTAGTTTAAATACCAAATTAAAATTTTAATTTATGATACATTAGAATTTTAGTAAAAGAGAAGAAGATAATTGATAGAAAACATAAGGGAATTAAAGAGGGGTTTAAAGAGTTTTTGTTTTACTTAAATTACATTAAGAACAATTTAAACTATTAACTAGTCTTAAATTGTTAAAAATATAACAAACTATACTAAAAATGAAAGATGATAACTATTTGCAAATCTACTAATAAAACTAGCCTTTAGTGACCTTATTAGATAGAATGCCAAATAAAGGTAATGTTAATAATCACAGAAAACATATCCCATTTATTTGTAAGTGATGGCATGTATCAATCCTCCCCCTCCCTAAGAATCCTTGTACGCAAGGATGAAATCTAGGTATGGCTTGCGAAATCACCACTCTTTTTCCTAAGTAGCATCTTTAATTGAGGCTCCATTCCGTTTAATTAAGACTTTAAATTTTAGACAATATTTACCTTTGTGTATGGCTCGACAATCAAGTATAGTTTTAAGTTGAAGAAGAGTTATAGAATCATCTACGACTGAAGGAAGGGGAGTAGATATTAGAGGGACATGTGATCTAAAAACTGTTTTCATAAGAGACTAATATAACATTCATCATGAATTTGAGAACCAAGAGGTAAAGCTAATTCATACACCACTGAACTTACCATTTGAATAATCTAGTAAAGAACAAAATATCGTTGAGCAAGCTTCATTGAAGCTTGAAATGCCACAGAATTTTGTCGATATAGTTGGAATTTTATATAAACATAGTCTCCTACTATAAAAGAGATCTCTCGTTGTCTTTGATTAGTTTGACATTTCATTCTATTCCAATCTACTGAAAGATTATAACATAACTTGAGTAGAATGGAATCACGATCCCGTAAGTACCCATCAACTACTTGGATGTGGTAAGGGCTTATAATAAGTAAACTCAGTGGTGGAATATCATAAATAACCTTAAAGGATGTCATTTTTGTGGAGGAGTGGATTATTATATGATAACTAAACTCTGCCCAAGAAATCCATTCAAATCACTTTCATGGTTAAGCACCTGTAATGCATCTTAACTATTGCTTCAAAGTTCAATTCACCACCTTGGTTTAACCATCAGATTGATAGTGGTAGCTAGAATCTATACAAAGCCCAACTCCTTGTAACTGAAACAACCCTTGCCAAAAGAAACGAATAAATACCTTACTGTAGTCACTAAAAATAAAGGTTGGGATTCCATGGAGAGAACCACGTAAGCTATGAATGCCTTAGCAATAGTGATTGTAATAAATGGATGCTATAAAGATACAAAGTGAGCATATTTTGTTAAGTGACTGACAATTATTGTGATAACGTTATGTTCTTTTGATGGCAATAATATTTCAATAAAATCCATTAGCACATTCATCCACATTCAAGTGGGGATTAGTAATAGTTGAAGTAATTTAGCTAGTCTCATACAATTAACTTTATACAGTTGACATATATTACGTTGTTATAAAAACTTCTTTACTGCTTGACAGATGCTAGGCTATAAAAAGCTAACCTTAATAAGATATAATGTTTTATAAAACCCAAAATATTCTTTGGTAGGTGATGAGTAGCAGTCTGCAATTATTTGTTGAATTAAGGTTGAAGAATGAGTCAAGTAAACTTTGTTGTTTTTCAAGTATATTTTATCTCGCTGTATTAATTGGGTATGTGGTTATGGTTGAGAGAGGTTCTTATAAAAAGAATCTTACTTCACCTCCTCCGATAACACTAGCCATCAATCTATATGAGGCAACTTGGTTTTCGGAGCCTTATATTTAATTTTATAACCATATCCAATTATTATAAAAAGTTATTGAGCCTGTGTTGGAGTACTAATCCATTGTTTGCGTAAATATTTAAGACTCTTTTGATCAAGGCGGACAATAATTGATCTCCCAAGCAAATAAAGACACTATTTTTATATAATTTTGACAATAGTCAACATCTCTTTTTCCGTAAAACGACAATAATAAGGCTGATCCCTTTAAAGCTTGATTGAAGTAAGCTATTATTTTATTATTTTGAGAAAGGACTATTCTGATTCCAGTCCCACTTGCATCACTTTCAATCACAAAATTGTTGAGAGAAATGTGGAAGGCTTAAGACTAGTGGAGATGTAAGTTCTTCTTTTAACTACTTGAAGGCTAATTCAGCTAATTCATTTCATTTAAATCCCTCTTTTTATAAGAGTTAAGTTAATAGGAAAGCTATGTTACTAAAATGACGAATGAATTTGTGGTAATACCCCCAAGAACACCCTTTTTTATTATTAGTGTTAGCCATTTGAAAATTGCTTATATTTTTATTGGATTTACTGCCACTCCTTACTCTAAAATAACATGACCAAAGTAATTGACTTGTGCAATGCCAAATCTGCACTTTGATACCTTAACAAACAACTGATTAGTTGCTAATATGGTTAAAACAATTTAAAGATAAGAGGGGTGCTCTTTCCATGTTTTCGAATACAGCAAGAATGTCATAAAAAATCAAAATAAACTTTTGAAGATAATTACGAAAGAAGTCATTTATAAAATTTTAAAATGTGACCAGGGCATTGATGAGGCCAAATGGCATTACATCAAATTCATAGTGTCCTTTATGCGTTTGAAAAACTATCTTCAAAATGTCTTCTTTATGTACCCAATTTTGATAAAAAAAACTGCCCTTAAATTTAATTTGAAAAAGAATTTAGTTCTATAAAGTTTATCAAGAAGCTCATGAATCACTAGAATTGGGTATTTGTCTTTGACTGTTATATTATTCAAAATATGATAGTTTACACAAAATTGCCAACCCTCATCTACCTTTTTTAATAATAAAACAAGTGACGAAAATAGGCTATTATTAGGTCTTATCAATCAAGATTATAGAAGTTCTATTAAAATTTTTTTCTATTTAAGTTTTTTGGTAGTAAGGATATCGATATGGTATGATACTTATTAGTTTTATTTTTGATTTTAAAGGGATGCAATGATCATGAGACCTTTTTGAAGCTAGGATAATGGATGGTTCAAATACTTGTTGGAATTCAGTTAGAAGATTAGCTATATCAAGGTAATATGAGTTTAGTTGGGCATTGTCAATAGGAGGAAAGATTTAGAAGAGAAAACTAGTATCTTGTAGATAACTAAATTCCTTATTAGTTAAAGCTTCAACGCTAACCCTTCACAACCCTTAGAATGTGTGAAAAGCTCTTCCAAGCTTGAATGTCATAGTAAATTACTTATAGTCCATCTTAATTAGTCAAAGATTCTCCAATCATTATGTGCCCAAAACCAACTAACATATTACAACATGAAGAACATAATAATCTACTGTCAAAGGTCTACCTTGAATGATGATTGTGAGCGCTTGACATTGTCAAAAAAATTCTAGTCTTTCTCAGTTGGCTACTATGACATGAAACTTCTTGTTTTGAATTATTGATAATATGCACTTAGTTACTATAGCTTGATTAATAAAGTTATAGATGCCACTGCCATCTATGAGCATAATCACATCCCTATTTTCAACTTATTTAATATACTTATAGTTTGGAAATGATTGATTCTAACTATTACATGAAAGGAGGTTTCAGGTACAACCTCCCCCATTCAGGTTTTGTAATATTATCTCCATCGGATTTTAGATGAGTATAATCATCTATCATAAATAGTTGTGGACGTCCACATTGGTGACTAAGAACAAATATCTTGTTACAATAGTAATATAACCCCTTTTCTCTATGTTTTCGCACGTCTTGAATAATAATTCGTCGAAATGTAGTTGGGGGACTTAAGCTTAAATTTCTATGCTGGTTTGGTGAATGGTCTAATATATCAACTATTGGATTGGAATTCCATTTTGGCGTTACTAAGAGTAGTCCGAAGTGAATTATTTTAATGTTTTTCTTTTGTAATTAATTATGGTCTTCAATTAGACAAGCGACCCTTATTACATCTATCAAGGAACAAGGTTATTTAAGTTTTATATCTAAACGAATGTTATCTCGAAGTCCTGTAATAAAACAACCAATAAGGAAGGTCTCGGGTAAGCTATCAACACAATCGAAAAGCTTTTCAAAGGTTTCTTAATAAGCTGCTACAATTGAAGTATGTCAAAGTCAAGTTAGAGCATTTGATGGGCCCTAATAACTGATTGGTCCAAAGTGTGAGAGCTCTACTTTGGTGAATTCATCCCAAATAAGTGATCCTCGAAATTTCATCAACCATCGATGTCACTATAAAGCAATTCCTTTTAAATGAAAGGAGATGAGCTGCACTTGTTAATCATGAGCAATATTCTTAAACTGAGCAATAAATTCATAGTTTCCTCTATGTGTTTGAAAATTTGTCTTCAAAATGTCTTCTTTATGTACCCTATTTTGATAAAAACCTGATTTTAAATTTAATTTGAAAAAGAATTTAGTTTTATAAAGTTTATCAAGAAGTTCATGAATCACTAGAATTGGGTATTTGTCTTTGATTATTATATTATTCAAAATCTAATAGTTTACACAGAATTGCCAACCCTCATCTACCTTCTTTAATAATAAAACAAGTGACGAAAATAGGCTATTATTAGGTCTTATCAATCAAGATTATAGAAGTTCTGTTAAAATTTTTTTCTATTTAAGTTTTTTGGTAGTAAGGATATCGATATGGTATGATACCTACTAGTTTTTATTTTTGATTCTAAAGGGATGCGATGGTCATGAGATCTTTTTGAAGCTAGGTTAATGGATGGCTTAAATACTTGTTGGAATTCAACTAGAAGATTAGCTATATCAGGGTAATATAAGTTTAGTTGGGCATTATCAATAGAAGGAAAGATTTAGAAGAGAAAACTAATATCTTGTAGATAACTAAATTCCTTATTAGTTAAAGCTTCAATGCCAACCCTTCACAACCCTTAGAATGTGTGAAAAGCTCTCCCAAGCTTGAATGTCATAGTAAATTACTCATAGTCCATCTTAACTGGTCAAAGATTCTCCAATCATTATATGTCCAAAACCAACTAGCATACTGCAACATGAAGAACATAATAATCTACTGTCAAAGGTTTACCTTGAATGATGATTGTGGGCGCTTGACATTGTCAAAAAAATTCTATTCTTTCTCGGTTGGCTACTATGACATGAAACTTCTTGTTTTGAATTATTGATAATTGCACTTAGTTACTATAGCCTGATTAATAAAGTTATAGATGCCACCGCCATCTATGAGCATAATCACATCCCTATTTTCAACTTATTTAATATACTTATAGTTTGGAAATGATTGATTCCAACTATTACATGAAAGGAGGTTTCAAGTATGACCTCCCCCATTCAAGTTTTGTAATATTATCTCCATCGGATTTTGGATAAGTAGAATCATCTATCATAAATAGCTATGGACGTCCACACTGGTGACTTAGAACAAATACCTCGTTACAATAGTAATATAACCCCTTTTCTCTATGTTTTCACACGTCTTGATTAATAATTCGTCGAAATGTAATGGGGGGGATTTAAGCTTAAATTTCCATGCTAGTTTAGTGAATGGTCTAATATATCAACTATTGGATTGGAACTCC
Organism: Pinacopodium congolense; assembly: GCA_028565735.1. Lineage (NCBI taxonomy): Eukaryota > Viridiplantae > Streptophyta > Magnoliopsida > Malpighiales > Erythroxylaceae > Pinacopodium > Pinacopodium congolense. The sequence goes on from JAOXYD010220257.1 coordinate 13,492, forward strand.
ATTTTGGTCCTACCAAGGGTAGTCAGGAGTGAATTAGTTTAATTTTTTTATTTTGTAATTAATTATGTTTTTCAATTAGACAAGCAACCCTTATTACATTTGTCAAGGTATGAGATTGTTTAATTTTTATATCTAAACGAATGTCATCTCAAAGTCCTGTAATAAAACAACCAATAAGGAAGGTCTCAGGTATGCTATCAACACTATCGAAAAGCTTTTCGAAGGTTTCTTAATAAGCTATTACAACTGAAGTGTGTCAAAGTCAAGTTAGAGCATTTGATAGGCCCTCATAACTGATTGGTCTAAAGCGTGAGAGAACTACTTTGGTGAATTCATCCCAAATAAGTGATCCTTGAAATTTTATCAACCACCGATGTCACTATAAAGCAATTCCTTTTAAATGAAAGGAGATGAGTTGCACTTGTTAATAATGAGCAATATTCTTAAACTTAAAGTATTGTTCTACCTTGTATATCCAACCAGTTGGATCTTCTCCATTAAACTTTGGGAAGCACAACTTAAGGTGATGATGGTGGGGGTTATTGGAATTATTAGGACTGAAGATATTTGGAGAATGTGAAGACTCTCTGGAGTAGTATTAGTTGACTTTTAGATGGGTATTCTATGTGCTACGTGAGATTTATAAGACCTACAGCTCGGTTAACACTGTTTGTAAAGCAACATTAAATCAACACTATTTGTAAAGACACATTAACTTGATCAAAACTAGACTCATGTCGAGTTAAAATTTTATTAACTTCATTATAAAATTTTGCATTAGTTAGCTACTAGTATTCATGACTATGATTGGCTTTAATACCATTTGATATGATAAAATTTTAGTTGAGGAGAAGAAGAGAATTGATAGAAAAGAGAAGGGAATTAAAGAGAGGTTTAAAGGGTTTTTTCCCTACTTGAATTCTATTAAGAATGATTTAAACTATTAAATAGCCATACATTGTTAAAAACATAACAAACTATAATAAAAAAACAAGAGATGCTAACCAATTACGAATTCACCACTAAAAATTGGCCATTATTAACTTTATTAAATAGAATAACAATTAAAGATAATGTTAACAATCAAAGAAATGTGTCCCACGTAACTTACTACATGAATTAACTTAGTTTACAAAATTTTACAATAAGACTCATAATGTATACATAAAACAATTAAATAGAGATTGATAGTATTGTAATTAAACTTTAGAGTTTTCGTCCTTTTCAACTTACCTTTTAGTTTAAATATCGAATCAAATTTTCAACGCGTTTTCACGAATTAAATCAATCTCATTCTTTATCAACAACTAAGAATAAACATGTGAAACGGTGAAAAAAATCATATCCCAACAAGTACCAAAAAGATGATTTAACCTAACCATTAATTCTATGGCTGAAAATCTGTAAGCAGGAACTAGGAAATGTCACATTCTGAATCTGTTCGGCCAAAGATGATTTAACCTAACCATGAATTCTATGGCTGAAACTCTGTAAGCAGGAACTAGGAAATGTCACATTCTGAATCTGTTCGGCCATCCTATCCCATCAGTAACACGTCCTCCTTTTTTTGGAAGATATTTGCGCATCCTCTTTTTTTCCACCATTCGCTTGGAGATTATGCCAAGATTGAAAGCCGACAAGAAGTTCCTAAGATGCCTCGAAAGCCTAGGTGCACTGGTCCCTCGGGATCAAATCAACACACAAGTATATGCAATATAAGAGGTCAGTCTTAGCTGATCCAAGGACGTCTCGTTCAAGACGCAACTGCCAATTTGCACCAAATGAAGAAAGTAGACAAATGCCTTTTAATTATAACACTATCAAAATAATTAGGAGTAGGTGTCTGATCGAAAACTGATGCAACCGCAGCCTTAATGTCTTCATTTGTGCCACTCCCTCGTTGATTAATTTTAACGCATCCATCAGTCTATCGATCTTATAAAATTTTATAAAATTATATAATAATTTTCCAAATTTTGAAATTTTATATTTTCACTTTAATTTTAAGTTAAAACTGACAAATACAAACTTGTAATAATACAAATCAAAATATCGACTTAATATGGCATTAGCTCGAACCACTCCTTCCCTTGTATCAGTCAATAGATATTATAAAGTTTTTAAAATTATATAATAATTTTTAAATTTTTAGAAATTTATATTTTTACTTCAATTTTAGACTAAAATAGGCTGGTACAAAATTATAATTCTAGTATGAGTTGAAATGTTGATTCGGTATGGAATTGATTTGAACCGTATTGATTATAGATTGATACGGTTCAAATTGATAGAAAATTATTTGTTTGAATTAATTTTTAAAATTATGCAATTTTATTAATTTGTATGTGTTATTTTTATTTATTTTTATAATTTTATTTTTTAAACACAAAAATTAATAAAAATAATATACAAAACTAATAAAAATATAAAAATTAATAAATAAAAAACATAAAAACCAGAGAAAAGAATATGCATTGGTTTCGGTGTAGGAATAACTTGTATTGAAAGTTCTGAATCAATTTCTTTCACCTTTGTTCCAGGCTACATTATTTGCACATTTTTCATAAAACAAAGGACTACTTTCACATTCTAAAAATTTGAAGGGTTAATCAGTGAATACACTAGGATTCAGGGAAGCAAATGCGAGGAACTCAGGATCTTTATCCAGTATAGACATTATCTTCTCATCGAGCATCATCCATGCTTCCATGGAGTTCTTTTCTGCTGCCTTCAATATGACTACATCCACGGTGCGATTCACTCCATCAATGTCCCCAAAAACTCCAATCCAAGCTGGCTTTCCCCACCCAAAATCTACCTCATTGAAACCAAAGGTAGACCAACTTGAAAAGACGAATACATGGGGCCTCTGCTTGTAAAAATCGACATGTTGGTTGTTTAGCTGCTCCACAATGGCCGCAGATCTTTCGACACCACATGAACCCTTCACATTCTCGTCAATGCCATTTTCAATGGCATCTCTTATAAGAGCCGCCAAGTCACAGAGCTCCATCTCGACGTCAGTAGGAATGAGATTCGTGGCTAGGAATCGAAAGAGGTTTCCAACAGAATGTTTATCTAAGCATGGTTCCACACGAGAGCGTATATTTACTGCTGTAATTTCAGCAGATAATTTTTTCGAATCAGATAATGATCTACAGGCCTTCATGCCATGCTTCCAAATGAAAGCACATAATGCTTGAAACCGAGTTGGATTTTGTACAAGTTTGCTTTTCGCCTTTTCTCGTAGAGCAGAAACGGCACTTGCATCAAACACATATCTCCTTGTAACACCCTTTCCTTCTGCAAAGTATGCGCTTTCTATTGACCTGAAAAAGCTTGCTGGTAACGATGGTGGAGGAAAATTAGATGATGCATCCAATAAGTTGGGAAGAGCAACCTTTTCAGGAGAATCACTAGCAATAGCTGCCCAACTTTTAAAGAAAGCACTCGCAGTTGAGCCGTCAATAATCTTGTGCAATAAGCACACACCTAGGACAATCCCACCACACTCAAAAATATTAAGTTGCACACGAACTTGCGGGACTGTCGGATCATGTTGTCGGCAAAAGGGTGTGCATGGAATAAATTGGCTAAGTGATCTCATATCAGGATTCTTAAGATGGGCAGCTAAGTTCCCTTTTACTCTGGTTTCAATGTAAGTAGCACCCTCGTTGTAATGGTCGACGGTCTGGAGATCGTCCTTTATTCTACCGGATAGTGGATAGAAGAGATTCAAGGTCTTTGAAAGGGAAACCTTTAGGTGACTGGAAATTTCGCTCTTCGCATGCTTTGAACTGTCCATCGTGTAGAAAAACATGAAAGGAGCGTAGATTGTGGGAACGACAAGGTCCAGTAGAGAGAGTTGGAATGGTGGTAAACTATTATCTACTGGTGGAAACGGCTTGACGCTGCCCTCATACACCACAGAAATTTCCATGTTGAATACTGATAAAACTGACATCGAAAAAAAACTTTAATTTTAGCTTTCCTTTCGAACACATTCAATAATATGCGTGCTAGTTGACAAACACAAAAAGCAAGAATCAAAAATAAAAAACTTGGTTTAATCATTACAAATGGTGTTTGTTCAGAAAACTATGATCTTGTAATATATAACAAGATGGGACGGAGAGAGCATCGAGAATGGAAGCGACGAGCGCACCTTACCTTGAATTCTTTGTATATCCACAAGTTCGAGGTGGAGAGGCCGTTTTTGGAGTCGCGATATGCTAAGTTGAGAAGGTTTACAACAATGTTGCATATATAGATGAGAACTACGATCCAAATTTTAGGAAATTCTTGGAAATATTTTTGTTTAAAAATTTCTTTTAAATATTTAGACATCTTTAAGAAATATCTAAATATTTTTATAATTTTTTTTCAAATTAATAGTGGATTTTAATTATGTAGAAGGATCTTTGAATAAGGTAAATAGGAGTTCTTCCTTTTTTTTAAGGACAAATTAAGTTAAGTTGTATTGAATAGTAGTTATTGAAAAAAAATCTTCAATACCGTCTCTCTAGAAATATGTTGAATATTCTAAAATTAGAAAGAAAAAAATCAACTATAGAATTATTTATGACCGCATAATGTATGGTTATGGATAAACACACAATTGACATTGACAAGTATAAAAGAAGAGTTTTTGGTTCCTGTCTTGAGCAGAAAAAATAGAGTGAGTGTGAGTGTTTGAATAGCAAGAAGTAAGCAAAAGAAGAGTAAGTGGACAGCCAAAAACAAAAAAAAAATTATGTGTGTAATGTCCTAAAATATTATTAGAGTAAGTGGGTGTTATGAGATTGATGTTTTGTGTTAAAGTGTTAAGTAACGTCTCTTACAAGTAAAATTATTTGTACAAAATTAATATAAATTTTATTTTTTCCACTATTTTTGTTAAGTGCCTAATTTAACAATTATAAGTGAGAATTCTTTTTCTATTAAAGCGTCTTTCTTATCTTTAAATTGTTATTAAAATTCTTATTGAAGATTTTATAATCCTCTCTTAATTTAATAGAGTGTTCACTTAAAATCTTTTTTATCATCTTCATTAGAAGTCCATCACAAAGTAATATCAAAGTTTGAAAATCCTTGAGATAGGAGATAGCAAACGAAGTGGCTTTCCAAATCTTAAAATTCTTCGAAGGAGAAGCCTTTACTTGAAGCATATGATTTTTGAGAAATTGTAGAAAATGACTATATTAAACTAAATGATAAGACTACTTTGTCTTAACTTCAAAAGAATGCTTTGAAAAGTTCAAGGAAGAAAGATAAGAAAGCTCTCTCTTTCTCTTATTTTTCAAGCTGCAAGATAAGAAAGCTCTCTCTTTCTTTTATTTTTCAAATTGCGGATGATGATGAATTTTTGAGTTTATCTCAACCTCTAATACTTCTAGAAAAAAGTATGGATGAAACGGCAGATATCATACAAAGAAGAAGAAAAAGTTGAAAAGGTATTATTCTAATTTATAAGAAGTGATTTTTAAACTTTACATACGAAAGAAAATGAAATTATAAGTGATTATTTTACAAGAATTATGATTTCACTCATATTTCTCTGTCTACAAAAGTTAATTTTCAAAGTTATGAATGATTTATATTTACCTGAATCTTAATTATAATGATTGGAGTACTTTTTGCATATAAATGATTTAGGTCATGGATAACACGAACCTAAGTAAATGAAAGTGAACGTAATTTACACAAAATGTTTAGATTTTTAGCAAAATCGAAGATCATAAATTTAATTATTTGGTTGTTGATACTATAAATTAATGAGTGGAAGCTCGCCATAAAATCTATGTGATCATTAAAAGAAAGTTATAGATTCATAATATTATCCTAATCTAAGTTAAATATTGGAGTTTTCATTCGATTTCATTCCACTTTTGGTTTAAATTCTAAATCAAATTTTTAACTTGGTTTAAAATTTCACAATAAGACTCTTCCACACAAAAAAATGTAATAGAAATTGATAGTAGTGTCTGAATCTAAATTAAACGTTACAGTTTTCCTTCTTTTTTTAACTTATTTTTTGCTATCTTGAGTAGAAAAAATATAGTGAGTGTGAGTGTTTGAGTAGCAAGAAGTAAGCAAAAGAAGACTGAGTGGACAACAAAAATATATATGTGTGTGTGTGTGTGTGTGTGTGTGTGTGTGTGTGTGTAGTGTCCTAAAATATTATTAGAGTAAGTGGGTGTTATGAGAGTGATGTTTTGTGTCAAAGTGTCAAGTAACTTTGCTTACAACTAAAATTATTTGTACAAAATTAATATAAATTTTATTTTTTCCACTATTTTTGTTAATTGTCCAATTCAACAATTATAAGTGAGAACTTTTTTTAAATTAAAAGCTTCTTTTTTGTCTTTAAACTGTTATTAAAGTTCTTATTGAAGATTTCAAAATCCTCTCCTAGTTTAACAGAGCGTCACTCAAAATCTTCTTTATCATTTTTATTAGAAGTCCATCACCTCCTAACAAAGTGATATCAAAGTTTGAAAATCCTTGAGATATAAGATAGCTTTCCAAGTTTTAAAATTCTCCAAGGGAGAAGCCTTTACTTAAAGCATATGATTTTCAAGAAATTGTAGAAAATGACTATATTAAACTAAAAGATGAAACTACTTTGTCTTAACTTCAAAAAAAAAATGTTTTGAAAAGTTCAAGAAAGAAAGATAAGAAAGCTCTCTCTCTCTCTCTCTCTCTCTCTCTCTCTCTCTCTCTCTCTTATTTTTCAAACTGCAAATGCTGATGAGTTTTTATCTCAACCTCAAATACCTAAAAAAAAAAAAAGTATGGAAGAAGCTGCATATATCATAGAGGAAAAGGTTGAAAAGGTACTATTCTAATTTTTAAGAAGTGATTTTTAAACTTTACATATAAAAGAGAATAAAATTATAAGTGATTATTTTACAAAAATTATGATTTCACTCATATTTCTCTGTCTACAAAAGTTAATTTTCAAAGTTATGAATGATTTATATTTACTTAAATCTTAATTATAATGATTGAAGTACTTTTTGCATATAAATGATTTAGGTCATGGATAACACAAACCTAAGTAAATGAAAGTGAACATAATTTACACAAAATGTTTAGATTTTTAGCAAAATCGAAGATCATAAATTTAATTATTTGGTTGTTGATACTATAAATTAATGAGTGGAAGCTCGCCATAAAATCTATGTGATCATTAAAAGAAAGTTATAGATTCATAATATTATCCTAATCTAAGTTAAATATTGGAGTTTTCATTCGATTTCATTCCACTTTTGGTTTAAATTCCGAATCAAAATTTTAACTTGGTTTACAAATTTCACAATAAGACTCTTCTACACATAAAAAATGTAATAGAAATTGATAGTAGTGTCTGAATCTAATTTAAACATTAGAGTTTTCCTTCTTTTTTCAACTTATCTTTTAGTTTAAATATCGAATCAAATGTTTAACGGATCTTCACGAATTAAATCCTTGTCAATCTTAATTAAAAACTAAGAATAAACGTGTCAGAACGTGAAAATATTATTTCCCGACAAGTATCAAAAAAGAGATTTAACATAATCATTCTTCCTTAAAATGCGTAAGCAGGAACTAGGGAATGTCACCTTCTGAATCTGTTCGTCCATTCTATCCCACCATTTACGCAACCTCTTTTTCTGGAAGACATTTACAAGTCCTCTTTTTTCCACCGTTCACTTAGAGATTATACCAAGATTGAAAGGCGACAAAAGGTACCTTATATGCCTCGAAAAGTCGTAAGAGAAAAATCTCAAGTGCACTGGTCCCTCATGATCAAAACAACAGATTGATTTGAAGACAATATCATGGAACTTCACATAGTTGAAGCTTGTCCAGGGCCTCTAAAAGAACCCTAGAAAGGAAATGAAGTACCAGAAAAACTGAGAAGAGCATTCATAAAACGGGCAAACAACTAGGAAAAGGCAACCACTGAAAGGTGTGGCTCAATTAGTAGAAACTAGAAAGTGAGATCCTGCATGCTTATTACCCTAGTGACGGCAGCAAGGATTGAGTGTTAAATTTTAAAAATAATGGATATAAACTGAGCCTCAGGTATACTAGTAATCGGTCAAAATTCAGTCTGATTTTGATTTGAAATATATATATATATATATGATATTTATGAGTGAATTATCTTGTGTCGAAAAGAAATAAAAAATTAAATTGAGTTTTATATATGATAAAAACCCATAATCTTAGAGTTTTTTATTGAGACTGGGTTGTCTATAGATGTTTAGATGAACCTATGTAATAATATATCTTAATATGTATAATTCTGGAAAATTTTAAAATATATTAAATATACCGGAGTTCAAGAGTTCTAGTTTACTTGTTTAAATTTGGTTGGATTTAAACCTTCTAAACATTTTTTATGGGACTTTAAATTAGGTTTTTTCAGGAGTTTAAACTTTGAATTTTTTTAAAACTATTCATAAAAGATACATAACTTTCGTTTATTTGTCAAATAATTTGCAAGTAATATCGCAATCGGATTATGTACATAAGGTGAAAATCAATTACAGAGAAAACCCAAAAATTGTTCCATGTTCTATCAATTTTTTAGATTATTTTAAAAAAATTATTCACGCATAATAGTTAATTAAGATTATATAATCATAAAAAATATAGTATAAGTCGTTAAAATTAGTTGTAGAGCGTCAATAATAAAAGTTACTTTTAGTAAGTTCAAAAAGCTTAAGCTCAATTACAATATACTCTTTTTAGTATTGATGTTTTATATAGTTGTTTCCTTTATTAATATAAAATTTATTTAAAAAAAACCAGCATACGAGATTATTAAATTTATATAAAATATAAATAATTAATAATCATATTTCTATTACCTTTAAACAATATCATTTTATTGATTCATATTAAATTTATATAAAATATAAATGATTAACGACAATATTCCTATTACCTTTAAATAATATCATCTCATCGATTCATATTCAAGTTTTGATAACATAGTAAGTTGTATTAAAATATACTCTATTAAAGCAGCATTAAGGGTTGCATAGTACGTCGTATTGAAATATACTCTATTAAAGCAACATTAAGGGTTACGAGATCTATGATAGTAAATTTTGAAAATTATAGATTACATATATAAAAGAAGATTTATGACTTGTAACAACATCGTACATGAATATTAATTCTAATTAATAAGTAAAAGTATATAGGATTTAATATTAGAAAATTTTATAAATCAATTCACTTTTAGGACTTGAGACCACTAAATTTTGTTCTAGGTATTAGGGTTGAATATGAATAGAAATTATAGTTGATAAGAATTATGATACAGACACAATTTTCCTTTTTTTTGTTTTTTTATCTTTTCTTTAAATTTGTAGCATAAATGTGGTAGTACCTTGAAAATCTTGAAAGCCAGAACATCTTAACTAATATCTAATGAATGGAAAATGTTTTATTCTTTAAGGTGTTTGTAATTCACTAAATAAATGTATTAAAATGAGTTTTGCTTGACTTTATCTTTAACATCCAAAGCATTTAAAGGTTGAGACTTTCAAGACAAAGAGATTTATGATAAGAGAGTGAATATGAAATTACCTATAAATCACTTGTTTATATAATGAAAATTACCAATAACTATTACGTAAGCTTGTTTTTGGGTGTCCAGGTAACTTTGAAAATATTTATACATGGGAATATAAACATAAATCCCTTTAGTAAATGAGAAATTTTCTTTTTCTTAATTCTTTTGTTACTTAAATTATCTTGTAGAATCGAATCAAGTTTATATTTATATCAAATTAAGTTAGATTTAATCATTTTTTACGCGGAGCTTGAAGAAATTTATAGATTTTTTATTTAAGAAATTTTATATTTTGAGTAGTTTACTTTTATCTGAATTATGAAAGATGTTTCTATCCTTACTATTAGGTTTTAAGTTATTATAACTCATATAAATACTTATTTTATGTATTACGGTAGAACCTTTTGCCTATTTTGAATTAAATTACACTTTTCTCTTAAAGTTTTCATCTACCTTTTGAGTTTTTTTTTTTGCTAATCTTATATTAAGTTTGCTTTTTCTGTGATCTTGGATTAAAGTACTGCATTTTTGCAATGCATTAAGTGATATCAAAGCAATAAGAACACAAAGTTTGTTCGTCTGACAATGGTCAACACCAATAACAACGTTCATGGGTTAGCCGATCAATTCGTAATATGGAATGACAGCTGGCGTTGATTCAAGAACAGTTACAGGTGTTATTACGAGGAGATAATACAACAAGAATTAAGGAACCAGTTGTAAGGTGGTCCTACAAGGCGTCTTTAGATCCAAAATTCCGTACCCTAGGATTATGAAAATAGGTCTAATGATGAGAAAGAAATTACTCAGCCAAGGCTTAGAAGAGAATATGAATATAAATTGAAGGGAGATATCCCATCTTTTTAAGGAGATTTGGATATTGAAAGTTTTCTCTGTTGGTTAGCAGAGGAGGAGAGATTCCTCGATTATATAGAAATTTTCGAGGACAGAAAAGTAAAGTTGGTGACCTACCGTTTAAAGGGGCGAGGTTCCGTATGGTGAGAGAAGTTCCAGGAGTCAAGAAGGAGAGAATAGCGAAATCCGTTTTCTTTGTAGAGGAGGATGAAGTAGTTATTGAGAGGGAGATTCCTACTGCCAGATTATAAATAGTATATTTTCGACGCATATTAACAGTGTTATAGGCAGTCAGAGAATATATGAGTATACAACAGAGTTTTCGAGGTTGGCAGTTCGTAATCAATTGTCCGAATCTCAACCTCAACAAACCTCAAGCTACTTGAGAGTGTTAAGATCGAATATAAGGGAGAAGATAGGAATCCAGATGACATTTATGATGTAAGATGTAAGAAATCTAGCCATGAAAGCTGAATCTACACTAAATAAGAAGTCACTGAAGTTTAAGTATTATGTATACAAGGGGAAAGAGGTGATTACTGCAACCCCTGCGAGGAGTAATATTGGAAAGAGAAGCATTGATGGAGGAAGTTTAAACAAAGATGTTACAACAACTTATAAGTCCACCAATCTATATACTGAACTAACCCTAACAAAGTGCTACAAGTGCAGCAAACCGAGAAACAAAGGGTAATGAGTGCCCAAAGAAGAGAGTGATAAACATGGTGGAACAATAAGATGAAGAAGAGGAAGAGGAAGTGTGCATACCTGAAGTGATGGTTGAGATTAGAAAGGAGAAAAGGATGAGGAGGTGTATGCGTGTGTTATAAGAAGACTGATGATATCCTATAAGGAACACAATAATTTACAGAGATAGAAATTTTTTATACAACGTATTTGGTACTAAGGTGTTTGTATGAGCTAATGATTGATGGAGGGAGTTAGGAGAATGTTATAAGTACAATGATAATGAAAAAGTTAAAATTGGCTAACTACATTTGGAGTCTTATAGCATTTGATGGATTAAGGAAGTTTGAGAGATTTTAGTTAAAGAGCAATGCAGAGTGTCTTTCTCTATTGGAAAGTATCAAGACAAGTATTTCTGTGATGCGGTAAAGATAGATACATGTCAGATTTTACTAAGAAGGCCCTGACAATTTGATGTAGACACGACACACTCGGGGAGAAAGAACTCCTACTACTTTGCAAAAGATAGTATAAAATACACTTTAGGGCCTATCAGCAGTGTGAAGTCTCTAGGAATGGTCTAGAAACCTTTATTGAAAGTGGAGGGCAATTGAAGTAGATTATTAGTGCGATGAAGGAAACAAGTGAAGTACACTTATTGATGGTTAAGGAGGTGGATGTAGTAGAAGAAAGGCCCCATCCTGTAGTCCCTCAAGTAGTGCAATTTATACTAGAAGAGTTTGCAGATGTGGTTCTAGAGGATTTACCAGAAGGATTGTGGCCTATATATTACATTCAACATCATATTGATTTAGTTCCAAGAACTAGCCTGCCCAATCTACCTCTTTATAGGATGAGGCCAAAAGAGAATGAAATTATACGAGAGAAAGTAAAAGAGTTGATAAGTAAAGGCCATATTAAGAAATGTATGAGTCTGTATACAGTACCAACTTTACTTACACAGAAGAAGAATGATAATTAGAGCATGCGTATAGATAATAGAGCAATTAATAAGATCATTATGGCTATAAGTTTTCGATTTCAGAATTTGATGACATGTTAGATCAGTTAAGTGGAATCATTTTTTTCTCTAAAATTGATCTTCATGACAAGTGTCATCAGATAAGAATAAGGTCCAAAGATGAGTGAAAGATAACATTTACTATGAGAGATGGCTTATATGAGTGGCTGGTCATGTCCTTTGGATTGTCCAATGCCTAGAACCTTTATATGTGTTATGAACCAAGTTTACAACATTTTATAAGCAAGTTTTTAGATATTCATTTTGACGATATTATTATTAACAGTCAATCTATTGAAGAGCATGTGAAACATTTTATGATGTGCGTTTGAAGACCTGAGGAAAACCAAGCTTTACTCTTATTTTAAAAAGTATCTATTCATGTTGAAGAGTTTGTTATTTCGTGGATATGTGGTAGGAAGACATGATATCCGAGTGGATGAACACAAGGTTTAGGCCATTAGGAATTGGCCCACACTAAGAATCGTTGGAAATGTAAGAAGTTTCCATGGTTTGATGACGTTTTATAGGAGGTTTATTAAGAATTTCAGTAGCATAGTAGTTAATATTACGAACTGTTTGAAGAAACAAAAGTTCAAGTGAGATGAAAAGTAAGAAAAAAGCTTCGCCATTATCAAGGAGAAACTACTTACTACAATAGTCTTAACCTTACCAAACTTTGAGAAGTTATTTGAAGTGGAGTGTGATGCGAGTGGAATAGATATTGAGGCAGTATTATATCAAGAGACAAGGCCAGTGAAATACTTTAATGATAAACTAAGTTAGGCAAGACAAAAATAGGCTACCTATGATAAGGAATTCTAAGCTATTGTGAGAGTTTTAAAGACATGAAAGTACTACTTAATTGGAAAGGAGTTTATCCACTATACTAATCACTAATCACTGAAGTACTTAAAAAGTCAAAAGTAGTTAAGGATTAAGATGCATGCTAGATGGTCGGTTTATATTGACAAATTTTCCTATAAACTTGTCCACAAAACTAGGAGGAGTAATGTAGTGGCGGACACATTGAGTCAATAAGTTTTCATGATTAACACGGTAATGGTTGAGATTGAAGGCTTTAAGTACTTGATAGACTTATATATGGATAATGAAGACTTTAAAGGAATATGACAAACCTATTAAGAAGTGAAGCCATATGAAGATTACTTCATTCATGATGGGTTCGTTATAAAAAGTGGTCAACTATGCCTTCTACGGACATCAATGAGGGAGAAGGTAATTACAGATTTATACAGAGGAGCTCTAATTAGCCATTTGGGTAGAGATAAGATGATTAAAGAGGTACGTAAGAGATAATTTTAGCCTAAACTGAGGAGAGATGTTGTTTCTATTTTTTCTAGGTGCTAAATTTATCAAACATGCAAGGGTCACGTGCCAAAATTGGTTTATATATGTCATTATTTGTACCTGATAATATTTAGAAGGACTTTTCTGTGGACTTTGTACTGAGTCTATCAAGAACACAACAGGCTATAGAATAAAATTGTATGGTGGTTGATAGATTTTCTAAGATGGTGTACTTTTTACCATGTAAGAAGATAATTAATGCAACAGTTATTACTAAACTATTATTCCAAGAGGTGATAAGGTTCTATAGGGTTTAAAATTCAATTACATCTAATACAGACAATAAGTTTCTAAGCCATTTCTATAGAACTTTTTAAGGTATGCTTGATTCATCTTTAAAGTATAATAGCATAACTCATCCATAGTTCGATGGATGAACTGAAGTAGTGAATAAGAACCTAGTTAATTTAGTGCAATATATTTGTTGTAACAAACCAAATAATTGGGATTTCCTTATTGCAAAAACTGAGTTCACTTAGAACAATTTAATCCATAATTCAATCGATCGATCTCCATTTTCTATAGTTTACACCAAGGTACCAAATCACGCACTAAATCTTGATCAGTTACCTAAAAATATTAATATCAATACAAGTGTAGTAAAGTTAGCTAAAGAAACCCAAGAAGTTCGGGTTGAAGTGAAGAAGAGACTTGAAAGAGCTAACAAAAAATATAAAGTTAATGTAGACCTACATCGAATAAATTAAATATTTGAGGAGGGATATGAGGTAATGATATTCCTGAAAAAAAAACTTATAGGCATCAACATAAGTTGAAGGTAAGAAAGTATGAGCCATTTAAGATCGCAAAAAAAAATTAATGATAATGATTATATTGTTCAGTTACTTTCGTGGATGGGTAATATCATCCCATCCTTTATCATTACGAATATTTTTCTCGATTGACTAAAATGCAAGTTATACCATTTAGAGCATAACTCGAGGTCGAATTCTTTACAAGTAGAGGAGACTAACGTGGAGCTTGAAGGAATTTAAAGATATTTTTTATTTAGAAAATTTTATATTTTGAGTGTATTACTTTTATTTGAATTATAAAAAATGTTTCTATTCTTACTATTAAATTTTAGGTCATTATATCTCATATAAATATTTCTTTTATGTATTGCGATAGAAACTTTTGCCTATTTTGAATTAAATTATACTTTTCTTTTAAGGTTTGTGTCTATCTTTTGAGTTTTTTTTTGCAAATCTTAGATTATGTTTGCAATTTTTGTACTCTTGGATTAGAGTATTAGGTTTCTGTGCTGCATCAGTTTCTTAATTTTTCAACTTTAAGACCCTACTTTTTAATGGCACTATATTAATATGAATATATATCAAGTTATTATTTTTGTAGATTATTAAAAAAATTATTATTCACATGTTATAATTAATTTAAATTATATAATCACAACTAATTTAGAGTAAGCCATTAAAATTAGTTGTAGCACGATCACATTACGTTTTTTTTTTTTTTGCATTGATGTTTCACATAATTATTTCCTTTATTAATATAAACTTTCTCTTACAAAAACATCAATACTCATGGTTATTAAAATTATTAAATTTATATAAAATATAAATAATTAATAATCATAATCCTTTTACCTTTAAACAATATCATTCCACAAACTCACTTTTAAGTTTTGACAATATAGTGAGGAGCATTGAAGTATATTCTATTGAAGCTGCATTAAAAACTACAAGATTTATGAAAATAAGATTTGAAAATTACGGATTGCATACAAGAAAAAAAATGACTTGTAGCATCCTTTTGTATGAATATTAGTTCTAATTACTAAATATATAGGATTTAATCCAAAAAATTCTATAAATCAATTTATTTTTAAGACTTGAAACCTCCTAATTTTGTTTTAAGTCTTAAGATAGAATATGAATAGAAATTATGGTTGATGAAAACTATTAGATGGACACAACTTTTATGTTTCCTTTTATTCTTTATCCTTGCTTTAAATACGTAGCATATATGTGGTAGTACCTTGAGAATCTTGGAAGTTGAAATGTCTCCACTAATATCTAAATGAATGAAAGGTTTTTTATTACTTAAGGTATTTGTGATTCGTTGAATGCATTTATTGAAACGAACTTCACTTGGTTTTATATTGTAGTATCCAAAACATTTAAAGGTTGAATCTTTCAAAACAAAGAACGTTATGTTAAAAAAGTGAGTTGAAATCGCGTTTAAATATCTTATTTATATAATGAGAAGTTACTAGTGATTATTGTAGAGGTTTGTTTTAAGGTATTTAGGTAACTTTTTAAATAGTTACACAGAAATATCAACATGAGATCCTGGGGACTTTTCTTTCTCTTAATTCTTTTATTATTTAGGTTATCTAATAAAGTCAAAAACGAGTTTATGCTTATGTCAATTAAAGTTGGGACAGATTGTTTTTCAATTTTTCAACTTTGAGATCCAATTTTAAATACACTACATTAATATATGATTATGGGAAGACGATCAAAGATTTAAAAATTTTATCCCTAAATTTCTAATTTAAATATTGTAAACATAACTATAAATTATAGAAAAAAAATAGAGTAAATTATACCCTATCCTTTGGGATTAGGCAAAACATTGCACCTACTATAACATTAGAAATGTAACCGTACACTTTTTGAAGGAAATTTTACTGTATTCTCTGCTATGTCATATATCTAGTCGCACACTCAATTGTCTCTCATATCACCTCTCATGTTAACCTCTCTTCTAAAGTCTATTGCCTAGATCACAGTCACGTCAACCATCTATTAGTAACTAGACAAAAAATTAATAGTAAAAGTTTCGCAAAAGTTTAAAGACATTTCTATACTATAAGGTGAAATAAAATATAGCGGAGGGTGGTATAATTTTCTTTGTATGTAACTTTAGGTCAAATTTGAGCCTATTAATTTTTTTGGATTCGAACTTCACGTGAAACAAATCTGATTTGGCCTATTATTTTTGTTAAACTAGGTAAAAATAAATGCTAACTTTTTTCCATTAAATAAACCTTTCGATCTAAATACTAATTTGAATCACACTTTGAATAAATTTAATAACAAAAAAGGCTTTATTTAGGTGCAACTCAAAGTCAAATAGTCCAACTTAATTTGGTGCCCAACTTGCTTGAATTAAATTGAAATAGATAAAGTCTAAAATTTAATATAAAAAACAATTCAAATTTTAGTAACTATTTGGTTCTAATTTTTTTTATTATAATTTTTGGTTTATGTTTCTTATTTTTAATTTTTGTTTTTTAAAGAAAAACATAAATCTATTTAGTTAACATTTACAATAAAAAACTGAAAAAACTACTTGGCTAAGATTTGTGATAAAAATTTAATTTAATGATAATAATTAAATATAAAATAAATTTAAATTCTTATTTTAAAGTACTCTTTTATACTTTAAACATATATATTCGTTAATATATTATATTAATTATTCAATGTATAAATTTTAAATTTTAAAAGTTGTTTTTAAAAATGTGAAATATATAATATTTCTTTTTCTTTTTCTATTTTAAATTTATGATTTTAAAAATAGAAAATAAAATTAGAATGTAACAAACATTCCGCCCTCTCAATTTCTATGTTTTTTAACCCAAAAAAAAAAAACAAACAAAGTAGAAAACGTAATTTATACCAAAAGAGTCTTTAATCAAACAAAAAAATTTTAAAATTTTTAATTCGTTCAACTCTGGAATGAGATCGAGTTAGAACCTATTGATTTTTTTGGATTCGAACTTTAATTGTCACAAATCTGATTTGGCCTATTATTTTGGTTACAGTAGGTATAAATGAATATTAAGTTTTTCCATTAAGTAAACCTGTCAATCTAAATAATAATATTAATCACAATTTGAATAAATTTAATTAAAAAAAGGCTTTATTTAGATCCAACTCATAATCAAATAGGCCAACTTAATTTGTTGCCCGACTCGAAATCTAATTTATACCTTACATATATACATATATATACACACACACAACTTTGCTTGATTTAAATTTGAATACACAAAGTCCAAAATTTAATCTAACAAACAGGTTCAAATTTTTTTAATATGCTCAAATCTCTAACTGGATCAAACTCGAACCTATTAATTGGAACCTTAGGTGACATTAAGCCTATAAAAATCCCTATTAACATCCCTAATTACTAACAAATTAGTCTGGATATTACTTAAGAACCGTCAGAGATTACAATATACAGAGACAGTATACCTCCCTCTCCCCTTTTCTCTCCTAAACCGCATTATTTCCAAACCCTAAATACCATTCTCAACCATAAAACAGCCAAAAAAAAAATTTTTAAAGCCCAAAAAACAATGTAACACGCCTTTGCTTTCCTCGTAACCAAGAGTTGGTCGACAGATCCAATGTCGTACCAACTTAAAGCTATGTTCATTTGTTCTTAAAAACATCGACCTGATTCACATATAATAGTACTATCATGTGTTTAATATATAGAGAGAGAGAGAGTGATGATTATTTTCAATAAAATAGGCACTCAATATCGTCATATCCACCACTCCATTACATACAGTTCATGCCTGGAACGAAAATGAACCGAAAGCCCAAGATTGTTAAGTATCAGCATCGTAAATGAACAAGAAGTTCAAAGTTCAAAGTTCAAAGGAATTATATCTAAACATTAAAACGTTTAGGATTGTAGAGCGACTGTCACATGGCATAATACGATTGGCCATACCAGTCTTATCGTCTCGTGACAATTCACGTAATACTATCAGACTCACACTCAAATTTTTTTTAAAATATGTCACGTGGTATGTGGGTTCACGTGTACACGTTAATCAATCATGTACTATCACATGACACTGTAAGGTGACAGTCAACGGTTTCAATTATTCAAATGAGATTTGGGGTTATTTTTTAATATTTTTAAAATGTTAAAATTCTTTTTGAACGTTTTTAAAACGTTAAAATTCAACTAAATGCTGCAAAATGTTAAGGGCTAACTGATATATTTGTACAAACGTTAATTACTTAAATAAGTATATGCAATTGATCTCCTCGCTAACTAGTCATATTCACATTAATAATAGTGTTATGTAGAAATGAAAAACCACAATAAAGCAAATAGATGGCTACTTACAAGTACTCAAGACAAAAGGGCTTGAGTTAAAATTTTCCCTCGAAATTAATATAAGAAATTTGGATTAAATGGATTTTAATTTTAATTTGAATCAAAATTTTAAAAAATAGGATTTGAATTGAATTTTGGCTTAAAATATCTTTTCAAAAAAATTTAAATTCAATTTAACAAGTGACTTTGCATGTTAAAATATATTTAAAGTTAGAATAGGTTTTATTCAAGTGCATTTATTTAGACCAAATCAAAATTTGGGTTCAAACCCGAGATTACTTTTTTTTAATACATTTTTCTTTGTTTTCCTACCAACTCTAATTACAAGAGAAAAAATATATAAAGTAGAGAGCAGACAGCTCCAACAATAAGTTAATGGAAATTAATGCTCCTGATAGTGATAGGCCATAATTGTTTTTGCTTTATGGTGCTGAGTCACTTCACGTGTCTCCAATCTTTATTGTCATCAATTTGTAGATCTTCTATTTTGCACTTGGCTTATTAATAAAGTAACATATCATATTAAATATTGTATCGGGCTAATATTAGATTGTTTTCGAAAGTAGTACTGTATTAATATAAGTTAATATCGATACTATTTTAAATAATTAT